>JAJJWW010002735.1:0-38724 GCA_023531295.1 Papaver armeniacum | reverse complement strand
GTGAACGGAACTCTCACTCCTGATTGGCCGAAATCAAAGTTAGCCCCCTTACATTTTGTGACCGTTAATTTCTAATGTAATTGATTCGATCCGATGTCCCAGATTTAATTAGAATTTAATAAAAGGAAAAAAAACGGTAAACCTTTGGGAAAATCTGATTATTTCCCTATTTTGATTTTTAATGCTAGATTAAAATTAAAAAAATCTACGAAGATTTTTTTTTAGGAAAAAAACGAAAAAAAAGGGAAAAATCCGGAAATTACCGTATAAAAAATATTTGGAGAGATATTTTAGCTTAAAAATTTAGGAACTTCTAAAAATATGGTTTATAATAAAATCGAATATTTGCCTTATTTTTAGGCGTGCATATTTATTTTTGGAATAAATTTAAAATTCTAGAAAACATTTGTGTTGTTTTTGGAAAATTTGTACGGAAAATCTTTGGAAAATATTTTGTTTCCATATTTTAGCATTTTGTTAATTAACGGAAGATGAAAAATTATTTGAAGGAAAGATTCATACTTACTTAATTAATGGAGAATATTCCTTAATTATGATGTCTGTAATATCTTAACTTTCATCGCATTGCCAACAATAGCCTATAATATACTTTTTTATGGAAAATAACTATGATATGGTAGCTTTTTTTGTGCTTAAGTATCATGTGTCTAAATTAAGAAAAATAATATTTCCCTAAAAAATCTTACGTGGAAAATGTACGAAATTTATTAAAATACACGAATGTATAGATTTATGATGGGCTAAAACCAGAAGTATGAACTCTATTTTAGTAACTAAATGCCATATTAATGCCTAAAAATCTATCATCCTTTTCTTCTTTCCTCTCTTGATTTCTTATGTAATTCCGCTTTCTTCTTTAGGGTTGCCCATTTTGCTTTCTTTTCTAGGGTTCCACGTTTTTTCATGATGATTTTAACGAAGTTTTTATTTATTTTTTATTTTATTTTTTATTTTATTTTTTTGAATCGATTCGTTGATATTGAAGTTTTCTTTTCGGATGACGAGGGCGCGTGCTTCTTAGCTTCGATAATCAAACTAGCATGCTACGAGAAAGAAGGTAAGATCTTTCTCCATTGCTTGCTGATCGGAAAAAAATTTGATAGAGATTCAGAAAGTAATCTCCAAAACTAATATGTTTTTAATTTTTGTTGTTATCATCATCTCTGTTTTTATTAGTGTTACCAAGTTTAACTGAAACCACTTTTCTTTTTTATTATGTAAGTTAGAGGTAGGTATAAGGTTCCCATAGTGGTTACAATTAGAACTAAAAAAATTTAATGCAGCCCTACTACGGTTTTTGTATTGTTTATGCTACCACAAAATCTTAGGGTTCTTCGTTTACGGAGGGACAACCACCACTGCCAAAATCTGTAGGATACTGGGATTGCACTTTAGCTTTGATCTTCCATTGAAGATGAAGTTGGGAAAAAAATCGAGTGGTACATGGGTTTTGCTGCTTTTCTATCACTTAATTTGATGTGTTTCGATTTTGCGAGAGGAGAGTCTACCAGTTTGAACCAGGTAAGGTTTTGTTATAATACCAAGTACTCTTGGAATGATTTTTGATTATTGATTGCTAATTTCATTCGGTTTTAGTTTTTCGGGTGAGGTTTATAATATATGATCAAGAATGCAAGCACGGTTTGCTCCATATATCTTCTCGGTTTAATTTTATTTTGATTTTGTACATTTTTCTTAATTTTTACTACATAGTTTTGTTTTTTTGATTTCTTTTGATTTTGATTTTGTACATTTGTCTTAAATTTTACTAGATGGTTTTGTTTTTTCACTGATTTTACTTATAATTGCGTTTTTAGACTTATTCATTTCATGTTTCTCTTTGTGAATTTGCTCCATGCCTTGATGCCTTTTTTTTTGTGTGTGTGTGTGTTATTAGCGAGAATCAGTACGAGATGGTCGTGATATGCTATAACTCCGACTACTGGATTCGGTTAACGTCTTGTTCATGAGTACCATTGACAACTCCATGGTGTATAATACATTACAAAATTTATTGTGGTGATGGCCATGGCTGAATCTCCATGAACTAAATTTTATTTGGGAATCCTTAAACTGACATTGTGATCTTAGTCACTAAGTTTTTAGGCTGGATCATTAGACCACCGAAATATAGTACAAACAAAAATGATGCAACATCTTACAAAATATGTATGTATGTGATAAGGCTCGATGTCTATATATATGGCATTTGAGCAAAAGCCAAAACCCTTTTGTTTTTTGCCACTTCTCGCTTATTTATTTTTTTCTATATAGGATTTTGATGTCTGATACGTGTGTAGGATTATGTTGCCTTATATGTATGTCAATTGTTTGTTTTTTAGGTATCCTAAAAAAATGTGGATTACTTATCCTCCCGGTGTTGCTTCTTTTGCTCCGATGAAATCCGACGAAGTAGTTTTAAATCTATTGGTAGAATTCAAGAAGCTTAAAATACTGTTGATTTTAGATTTTTGCATTTAAATTCAAATTGATCTTTCATTGGTGTTCCCCATCGCCTGGTGTTACATTTTGATTCTCAAACCACCATTCATAAGGTAGTACGTAATAGTTTTTTTTCTCATGTCGTTCTTTCTTTCATCTACGACAATTCTGTGCAGCAAGAGATTAACTTCGTGTTGCTGTTTTGCAGTGTGCAAATAGACGAAAATTTCTGCTTCTTGCTGGTGTCGCTGTGGTGAGAAGATGGTATTACTTGGTGTATTGACTGGCGGTGTGGAAACAAGCTGATTGTGGCAAAGGTTAGCGAAATTAATAACTATTAATAACCTATGAGCATACGTAGAATTGATTTGCATTTACATTTTAGTATTAGCAAACATTGTTAGTGTCTCAACTATAATCTTGGTTGGTAATCATAAGGCCATATCTACGAATTTGTATTGTTTTCTTTGCGTTACCATGAGTACATATCACATGTTCAAACTTATAGATGTACTCTGGTTGCACATTAATGGTTTGTCGCGACTTATTTGGATAAAGAGAACCAAATAAACATATGTTTGTCGTTGGACTTTCCATATGGACATTGTCTTCCATTTTTCTTCCCAGGATAAGTTAAATACATTGATACTAGATGCAAACAATTTTGCAAGTTATTATCCAACGATAGAGCGTTTAATGTACTTGCAATGGCTGTGTTTTTTTTAGAGTGCCCGCAAGACTTCCGTGGTTCCATGACCAAATGTTATGTTCTTCCAAAACGTGTAAATAATTTTCTTGACTTGATTCTCTCTTATATTCTAATTCAATGTAAACAGAACTCTCTGGAGGAGTAAAAAATGAGGTCAAGGATTCAAGGGTAGTAAATAAAACCTTGCTACATTACAAAAGGTGCTATTTATTTTCGTTGCACTTTTTTCTTTTCTTTTAGTTTTTGTAATTGTAGCAAGTTTTGATCTTTGTATGAGTGATGATGAATTATGAGGGTTGCGAGCGGTCATACATACGATTTAGATTGAAGTGGTAAATAACTATTTGTTCCATGAATGAAAGCAAGAGTCTAGATAGGATTCGAGTCCAACCAATGTAATAACTCCACTGCTACACATCTTTCTCAACATCCATTGTTTGATCAAATACGGGATTTTTTTTTGTTCAGGACTACTATTTTTGGTTTATCCGATACATGCATGAAAGCAAGAGTCTAGGCAGTCACACCATTACACCATGATACGCTCCATCCAAATGTGGTCGTGGATAAAAATAATGTGAACCTTATTATGGGATATTGCTGGTAACTAAACTTAAACCCTTTATTTAAGTTTTTGATTTATTTCGTATGTGTTAATACTGTTATGATCCGATGATTAATACGCGGAAAGTTAAGTTTTTGATTTATCCGATAAGACAGGGAGGATTGCAATAGATTAAGACCTTCAATTTATCAAGGTCGTGTTGGAATTCTTTCACATTAGCAAGGCTAACTGTGAGTGCGAGATGTTATCGTGTTGGCACCCTTTCACATTAGCAAGTCTAGCTATGAAAATGTTGCGAAGAAGGTGTGAGTGTACTTAACTTAAATATATTCTCATCTCTTATTTGTTCGCAATAGGTTCATTTCTTATTCATTAGAGTTCATTATCGTATTAGTTTTAGGTTTATGCATTCACGTGCTTACCATAGTGAAGTGATCTCATTTTAATTGTTAGTGGGAATTGAGATTCGGATTAATACGTAGTTCAAGTTACGTTGTAATTAATTTGGTAGTCGTTAGGTTCCTTTTTGTTTTTCTCAATGTTTTGAGTTCTCGCCTTTTGGATTGGATAAATGAACTTTGATTAATATCCTTCCTGTGTTTGTATATTGTTGTATCATATATTTAGTCTTCACATTTTTTGGGGTGTGGTAATGAAATTATCGGTGGTGTGTTATCGAATACTTGGATGTGGGCCGATGTTGTTTTGCACAGGTTGTGTTCATAGGTGTGGATACACAGAGAGGTTAAAATATTAAAAATTATGATTAAAATGTTTCCTTTGGCAAATGTTGTTTTGCATAGGTTGTGTTCATTGGAAAGGATAAAAATTCAATGTAAGGGACGGTGAGCTAAACAATACAAGAGGGGTAAAGTAAACAAATGTTATTTTTAGTGGGCAGCGTGATTTGCAAGCAGGGGATTTGAATTTTAAGAGGTATGATTCTTTGAGTCAATTTTACTTCTTTATATGAATTCTTACAAGTGATGTGTTATGTATTTTGCAATAAGTTCAACATGCACTGTGTTTTGATTTATTGACATTGCGTGGCTTGCTACAAGTACGAGAGATGACATGCCACAAGTAGAAATGAAACCAATCTAAAGTTGCTACAAGTGCAGAGATGACATGCCACGAGTAGAAATGAAACCAATCTAAAGTCATGTCATTGATCAAACTCACTTGAAAAGTCTACAAGTGGTGATATCCACTAACAGAAGAATTTTGGTTCGTTCCTTTTCAAATGAGTAAATTTACTTGATCTTCTCGAGTGAGAAGTTGCCACAAGTTGCCACAATAAGTTCACTTCTCGGTGAGAAATTGCTACAAATGAGTAAATTTACTTGATCTCTATGAATATTCAAGTGTAGACTGATGTTCGTGATATAATCAATTAGAGCTGAATTTGTTTTGGATGACCACTTGAACTAGCCAGTTCTTATATGATTGGGTAAATTTTAAAAATAATTCCTCAGCGACAAATACCGACAATTTTTACGGTTTCAATGATATGCTTATTGTGGAAATGCCCATGATAATAAAGCGATTGATTGCGTATTAGTGATTTTTATGTTTTTAGGCGACAAGAGACTAAGCTGATCTTATTTCATTTCATTTGAAGTAGTTTTAATAGTTGGCTGCACAATTGATATTATCTCTACAAAAATGCAGTGTGAGGCAAAAGATATTTCAGATTGGGAGTAACGTGCATAGAAGGTGTTAATTAAGTTGTTGACATCGAGCAAACCCAAATCTAGCCAGTCTTTGTTAGTGGTGTTCATTATCATCTATATTCAAGTAGACTAAATCTATATTCAAGTAGACTGATTTTAATGATATAGCCTATTAGCTGAATTTGTTTTGGATGAAATGCCAGTTTCCAATGGAATGTTGGTAACGTTTATGCGCCATGTTCGTGCTTCTGCTTACCTTCGTATCATTCTAACTTTATTGGCAGTAGGTCATGCATACCAGTGCATGACAATGGAGTCTTTATTGGCAGTAGGTCATGCATACCAGTGCATGACAATGGAGTCTTTATTGGCAGTAGGTCATGCATACCAGTGCACGACAATGGAGTCTTATAATGGTTTTTGGCATGGACCACGCCTCGCTGAATAACTTACCCATCCATTGAATGCAAACGTTTGGATAGTAAGTTTAAGCTTCCTGTAGTTCACTTTTAAATGTGGATCAAATTTTGATGTCCCATTAATCTATACCTCAAACAAAATAATTTTCTTCCTAAATGAATTTACCACAAGAGTTTTCATATTGTTCCAACTTGTTGTCATTTATATCTTATATAACCTCAATATGACATGGAGGGCTCATCGGTTGAGTATATATAGTGAGGGTGGGCACGATCTAGGCTAATTATTTCCTTTTCATTCTTTTTTTACTTGGTTATAAATTCGCATAGTTTATCGGTTGTGTTTATAATTTTGAGATATTGAACTAATGCATACAATCTCTGCACTTGCGGGCATGGGTTGTAAACTTATTGACTTATCCACAACTCATAAAATTAACTACCCCAACAATCTTAGAGATGTGTGATGATGACTCGAACTTACGCCGTTGATTAGATTCTCCAGGAATTGATTGAAAATGGTGGTGTAGAAAGACACTCAGATGCCAAAATCAACAAAGAGTTCTATGGGTAGGCTGTTACAGAAAAGGAACAGAAATTGTGTACCTTTTGTGTTGACGAGCCTCAGGCAGGCAGAATGGTGAGTTTAGGGTTTGATGGATTATCCAATAACTTCCTCATCCCGTATAAACCTCTAAACATCCAGATTCATGATGAACCCTATATTTAATATAATCCTTATTTATCTTGGCTAATATTTATCTTAAATAATAATTAGGCACAAGATAACATCTCTTGATAGATCCGAGATTATTCAAATATCATTAATAATTATGGGCAAATAATTATTCAAGACTCTTAGGCTTCAATAATAAGCCTAGTGGGTTTCCATAATAAACCCACTGGTTTCCCCAACAACCCAAATCCAGGCTTCCATAATAAGCCATGCGGGTTTCCACGATAAACCCACCGGTTTCCACAATAAACCGGGTTAGGCTTCCATAATAAGCCATGCGGGTTTCCCCCAATAAACCCTCCGGTTTCCACAATAAACCGGGTTAGGCTTCCACAATAAGCCATGCGGGTTTCCACAATAAACCCACCGGTTTCCACAATAAACCGAGGTTAGGCTTCCACAATAAGCCATGCGGGTTTCCACGATAAACCCAACGGTTTCCACGATAAGCGGGTTAGGCTTCCACAATAAGCCATGCGGGTTTCCACAATAAACCCACCGGTTTCCACAATAAACCGGGTTAGGCTTCCACAATAAGCCATGCGGGTTTCCACAATAAACCCACCGGTTTCCACAATAAACCGGGTTAGGCTTCACTGATAAGCCATGCGGGTTTCCACAATAAACCCACCGGTTTCCACAATAAACCGTATTGTCCGAGCATCAAATAGTTTGTGCGGTACGCACATACACTATTTTAATAGGGTACAAACATACGCCCCCTCTTAATTCTCAACTTGTTGATGGATTAAGAAAATCAATAGAACTAACCTTCTCGGGTCATTCAAATTCGCCATATCTCCGCTTATCAGATAACCTTTTGTGGCCTTAGCCGACATATTTGTGTAGCTCGCCCTGAGCTCGGCTTGATAATTCAAAGTACCAAAAATGTACTTAACCATCTCAAATCACCAAACATGTTCAAAGTACCAATAATGTACTTAAACTCCATATAGTAATTACCCAAATGCCAAACGGATCGGCATGTTATGTTCTCTTGCTTTTCCATTAGCTAACATATGACCTAAGTGATGGTCTTGTAAATCTTCTTTAAGTTCATCTCCCACCCTTACGGTGAATGAAGCGCTTCCTTGGTTTTCTCTTTGATAGAAAAACACTCCAATTTATCTCTTTAATAGAAAAATTATCGAGTTAAATTAATAAATCAACTTCGACTTTGAGAACATACCTTATTTCGAATGCGAGGTTGCTCCAGTAACTTTCTAGGCACATTGGTTGCCCATTTGTTCCCGTGCTCGGCCTATAATCTTCCGACTCAATGCTCGTGTATGCGCGAATAATGAATGTACGACAATATCCGGTGTCAGGGACATTCATACATTTTCTTTCATAATAAGCCATTGTTTCTACAATAAACAGAGCTGAAGCTTCTATAATCAAGCATGTGAGTTTCCACAATAAACCCACTGGTTTCTACAATAAACCAAATCGGGCTTCCTTAATAAGTCCTGTTGGGCTTTCTGAATAAGCTAGACTCGGTTTCTTTGATAAACCACCGGGCTTCCTCAATAAGTCCGGTTGGGCTTCCTCAATAAGCCAGCTGGGCTTCTATAATAAGCCATATGAGTTTCTTTAATATTTTTCCTTTGCTCCTTTCGCTCCATTTTAGCTTCAGCTTAATTATGTTGAAACACCTTGTTTTCTGCTTTCTCTTTATTTGAAAGACATCGCAACTACAAATACTTCGCCTTTGTTTTTCTCTTTTATAGAAAAACATTGCACGTATTTCTCCCAAGGCGTTCGTTCGTCCAACCCTAGCCGCCCCCATTGCTTGAATTGATACTGAAAAAGATGTCTTCTATTTTTTGACTTCTCAAAAAAAGTTGCCTTTGATTGCATGCTTGGCGACACTTTAGCCGCCCCCAATATCTGTAGAAATATTCCCAAGTAGAAAAGATGCCCCCATGTGAAGCAGGAACTAGATCTATAATATCCGTTCCTCACTTGCTAGATGGTTCTGGGATTAAGATCAGATAACTTTTCCGTTGCCATCTTATTTACGGGTTCATCGTGATTTTTCCTTGTAGGACCTTCTCCGGCTTTTGTTTTTGGAACTACTCTCAAAATGCCGCTCGGCCTTGTCGATCCTTCGGCCGTTGACTTTTTCGATGTTCGCGTCAACTTTGCTTTGTTTTCCCTTTACGCTTTGCGTACCTATCGGCCTTATCATACAGGCTCCACGAGGTTTCCCACCGGCTCCACTTGTTAACGAGTTATATATTCCAAACTCATCATACTCAATGCATTCTTATATGCCGCTACCACAATCCCTTCATCCACCTTTCCAACCTCACTAACCTCAAGACGAAATCTCCTATTAAAATCAAAAAGATCCTCACCAACCTCTCTATGCAAGAGGAATAAGTGACTACATTCTTTTTTGACTCCGAGATTAATCTTATACTGCTCAAAAAATGCATCCGACAACATTCCAAAATCCTTGATTGAGTTTGTCTCTAACTGCGAAAACCAAGTCAAAGCCTTACCCGTTAAGGTCATTGGAAAAGTTACGCAAGCGAGTTCGTCAACTGTTCCCCAAAGACTCATCGAAGCTTGAAAACGCCTGGACATGCTCCACCGGGTTTCCATTCCTGCCGTCAAAGAAATCCTTAAACCGAGGCTGGTTGAAATTGGAAGGAGGACGAGTATCTTCTTATCTTCGAGAACGAAAGGGGAATCCATGGACTTTTTCATGGATATAATCTGTTGCTCTTCGTCTTTGGATTGTTTCGTGTTTAACAATTCATCGATCATGGCACTAAGTCTTTTTTTGCTGAGCTTTTCCTCCTTTCCCGAATCACTTTCGGTCTCTCTTCGAACTCGCTTGTTCCTGGCAGAGTCTGTCCTTTTTTTCGAATGCTTCCCCTCACGTCGCGATCTCCTTGAGTGACCATCCGTTCGGCCAACTCTACGTTCATGTCTCAGATGACTCGTCCGTGCTTGACTGCCTGTTTCGACTCCATAATAATCGCTGTTAGGAGTCCGACGGTCATAAAGATCTTCACCACGACGACCTCGACTAAGATTACGGTTCCTTTCCTCCTCAACTCTTCTTCCATCGTCCCGACTTCGCCATCGATCATCAATGACTCTGTCTCTGCTTCGCGGATTATTTTGCTCTAGGTAATTGATCCTTCCACTTCCTGAACGTGAGATCGCTGGCGTTTCCAGCTCTTTTCTCTTCTCCAGCGCGACCTTGAGTCGCTTGTTCTCTCTTTCCAGCTGCTGCAATCGTTCACGCATTGATAAATCAACAGGCGTTACCTGTGCGATATTCCCCGGTTCGAGCTGTTGGTTATGCTGAGCAGTAGGCGCCACAGGTGGAATATTAGTTACTTGAGTAACCGATTGGTGATTAGTCTGTACAGCAGTCATGGCGTTAGTCCGTCCAACCGATGGGTTGTTAGCTCGAATCCGCATACACTCTGCCAACAACTTCATCCTCACGCAGGGCCTGGTTGCTTGGGCGTCGACCTGAGCTCTCCCTTGATGTCGAAAACCTTCTGCTAGTAGCTGGGGGTGATGATCTATTCAACAACACGTAATTCACCCTTGGAGCAGTCCCCTCTGAACGCGAGCGTGAAGGCTGATGCAGTTGACGACATCGACGTCGTTCTCCCATCCCTTTACGTCGAAGTTATGGGTTGTTGGGCAATGTCGCCTGGGATATTGTCTTGTATCAGTTTCCTTTCGAACAAGTTGTAAAGAACTGCTCGGTAAAAGAAGCTAGGTCTTGTTTCATGTATGTTGCTGGCTTCGGACTGCCCAGCAAACTAGTAAGATATTCCTTCGTAACTCGGTGGCGTACATGGCAAGTGGTGTGTTAAACCATAGCTGCTTCGACTGAAATATTGAGTGAGAGCTTTGTTTGAGTTCTTGTTCACTCCCTGCCAAGAGATGATTTTGCAGGTCTATAACCTTTGGCGATCCTGCATGTTGTTAACGACAAGTCTACTTGTAGAATTTATGTAATAGTGACAAGTTTGAGGAACAACTTCTACCAAGATACTAATCTAGGAAGCACGCTTTAAATCCTTCATGTCTCCATGCTGGTGCTCGTGCTTTGGATGCTGACTTACATTAATCCCCATCATGCGTCTAGGAGTACTAGTGCACAGATGTATATGGATTTGGTGATACGGGATTGTAATTCGCCATTTTCGAATGTAAAACAACAGCCTGCTCCTCGTAGTGTGATCTGAAGTTAGCCACTTTTTGTTTGTAGCAAGTCTATCTCGATCCCGTTGGTACAGTTTGTGAAATATAGCCTCTTTTAATGCTTTCGTGTAGGCTGGCATCTCCTTGTTGTTTATACGGTACAGTGACCATCGTCTTGGCTGCCATGACCGTACTGGCGGTCTGATTTTTACGCTTATAATCCTACTCCTTCATTGTGATCAGATAATTTACATTCGGGCATCTCGCCTCTCATGTGGTGGCCATCATGTTCCTGTCGTACTTGCCATCCCTTTAACGGAAGTTGTGACATGACACTTCCAGTATTTACGTAGGCTGCTTACCACTCCAGTTCTTTTTCCAAACTAATATCGCCTCCCCTCCTCTCTATCTTCAAGGTAAGCCACTGTTGCCGCCAATAAAGTTTGACTTTCTGAAATATTCACCAACGAGAACCACATAATCTTCGGTTTGTAATGGTGTAGAGACCTCCCGTAAATTTGTTAAAATATTTTTCCTCTTGCTATAATTCCATTGCACTCTCTTGTTGTTATTGCTTCTATCCACGGCGCTCCGAGCTAATACCAAAAGTGGTAATCAAATCCTTAGGTCGGGGTACCACCTTTTTACCCCGTTTTATTCGCTTTTTGCTGCTTTGTCAGACTTCGACTGTCATGCGTTTCAAACGCCTTCGTCTTTTGGCTTGGTCATGTTCCTTCGATGAACATTTAGTGCATCCGGCTCCAGCTTAAACTTTTGCGAAATACCTGGTGATACAGCTCTGCTTCCAGTTTCTTTGTGAAATAATTTTTCTTTTTCTTTATTTCTTGGAAGCCAATATTGTGTTTCCTTCTTAATGCTCCTGCTCTTACCGGGGCTACTACTTGCGACCATTTAGTAAAGTAGTAGTTAGCAAATAAGTAACAAGTATCTGGCGCCCCCAAATGCACCAGAAAATGGACTTATATTATCCAATCTCCCCTGTTGAATGGTCAGAGACTCATAACCGGATATGGCTCGTCTCCTGGTCTCTTCATAGGAAGGTCGTATTATTGATATGCATCCATATTTGATGTATTCATGCTGCATGTACACGACGTATGTATGGCCAGAACTCCTGAGGTCTATGTGCCAACCTCCCACCTCTAGAAAGATCTCCATAATATCCACCATGCGCTTCTTTCGAGCAATTGCTGCCCTAATTCTTGAGTAATGCAACGTAAGTACAATTTCGTTGCAATTGGCTTTTATATATCTCACCTTCAATCTACGGCGCATCGTCAACGGATACCACTCATATGCAGAGTTTTGTGACAGTATCATTCGCTCGCAGTGAGTACATTTGTTTTTGCGAAGATCCGAGGCCATTCTTTGAGTCGACAATGATGTCTCAAAGGCATAAATCAGTTTAAAACAAGAACTAGTTAGTTTTGTCACTCACCAATTATGACATAATTAAACTGACGTGATATCATGGTTTACATATTTGACCATCAAACCATCAAGGTCGATATACCTATTACGAACGTCGGATTGGTCATATATCAAAGTTTACATACCAAATGTAGCGAGAATAGGAGTTCCCTTACTGGATTCAGTTACAACATAAAATTTATGTACTAGGGATCCTATTTTAATGAATCATATGAGATTCAACTATTCAGAATGCTCAAGATCTTATAGCACGTGTAGGAGTAATGTAAGTTGTTCTTAATGGCAGTTCTAATTAAAACATGACATGCAATAACTATGCAGATTTATTTATTTATCTTATTTAGACAAATCAGAATGCATAGTGAAGCAGATCTTTAATGTAGAGATACTTAGCTTGCTTTTCAACGGTGAATAGCCTTTTCGTCCATCCATGACTTTGCCCAACCAATAGCATTAGATCTAGGGAATAGTTGGCTCTGTATACACCGTTACCATGTACAAGTTTTGGAGTGACACCATTTCTTTTCTCATTCAAATTTTGTCGCCCCATTGGAGAACGGAGACGGATGGTTGACTCACGGTCAGTGCTTCATCAAAGTGGTTTGGCTGACAACCTTCGGGCTTACGCTGCGCATCGGTTTGGGAAAGTAGTATTACCCTTCCGATTGTGGCTCTGTAGATTATTATTTTCTTTCATTGGTTCTTACAGAGGACTCAATTTGATATGAGCTGGCTCAAATGGTGTGACGATCAGTTTGCGGGAGAACACGATTCCTTCACTCGGTTCCCCTTAGTCGGGCGCCAAAGATGTTGGTGCAAAATTAATCACCCCAACAATCTTCGAGATGTGTGTATGATGATCGAATCGCCGCCGTTGATTAGATTCTCCAAAGAATTGTTGATTGAAAATGGTGGGGTACTGCAAAGACACTCTGATGCTAAAATCAACAAGAGTTCTATGCAAGTAGGTTGTTAAGAAAAGGAATAGAAATTGTGTACCTTTTGTGTTGAGATTTAGCCTCTATATATAGGCGAGGAATAGATGTAGCTTTAGGGCTTTGATAGTTATCCTAATAACTTCCCTCATCTCGTATAAACCTCAAATAACATCCAGATTCATGATAAACCCTAATATTTACCATAATCCTTACTTATCTTAAATAATATTTATCTTAAATAATAATTATAAGTATTTAAGATAATTATCCTCTTTATTTAGGATCCTGCATTTATCTCAAATATCATTAATAATTATAAATAAATAATTATTCAAGACTCTTGGGCTTCAATAATAAGCCTAGTGGGTTTCCATAATAAACCCACTGGTTTCCCTAACAACCCAAATCCGAGGCTTCCATAATAAGCCATGCGGGTTTCCACGATAAACCCACCGGTTTCCACAATAAACGGGTTAGGCTTCCATAATAAGCCATGCGGGTTTCTACATAAACCCTCCGGTTTCCACGATAAGCGAAGTTAGAGGTATCATGAGTAAATTTATCATTAAGGAGATATGAACCATCTTCACTTCCTAGGTAAATTTATCATAGTCAAGGATCTATAGGTTATCGGGAGAATCGCATGACTATGACCGCAGTGTTGTTCATTTAAACATCGAATAAACAAGGTTGATAGAATCTAAAATGAATGGGGTTGGTGGAGGGAAAGGGTATGAATACTATTGTTTCGTATCAATGATAGTGACTGGATTACACAATGATTTGCTTTGTTAGTTTGCATTAGTAAATTGTTTTGTTCTGTGCTGGCTTGATCATTTGATGTTAGGGTGAAAGGGTCGGGTATTAATTGGAGCAATTATCCTTTTTTTTTCCTTTCCTTTTTGTTATTGTTAATGATTTCTTTATCTTATTCATTTTGCTATGGTGATGTCTTTTGTAAACGAATTAAAGTATGGGGGATAACAAGGTAGATGATCAAGGCAACTAATGGCTCACCATGCGTGAAATCAAAAGTTGATCAGGGGACTTGGGGA
Source organism: Papaver armeniacum (assembly GCA_023531295.1). Classification (NCBI taxonomy): domain Eukaryota; kingdom Viridiplantae; phylum Streptophyta; class Magnoliopsida; order Ranunculales; family Papaveraceae; genus Papaver; species Papaver armeniacum. Next base: position 24,535 of record JAJJWW010002735.1, on the reverse strand, counting down.
GTAGATGATAGTTTTGTGTTACCACGCAGATGCGAGAGGTGCGATTTTAGTTAGTACAATGGAATAACTATCACACCGGCACATATGCAAGCAAATAGTTTTTAAAATATAAAAATCTTCCTGCTAATGGTCTTATTGAGCTTGAGATACGAAGTCCAAGGAACCGAATGTGTTTTCTGCTAATTTGTTGCTATATCGAAACAAGAAAGATTTAGACTATTAATTAGCATTGAAGGTTGCATCATTACTGGAGCTGCACCAATGCTGTGGAGATAGGTGGAATTCTAATAGGAGTCTGTTGTTGTATCGGCACCAACGTTGTGGAGGAGACTAACGACCATTGAAGGAATATTAATGGGAGGGTTGTGCTTTAACGTAAAAATATTTATACCATTGAATTGGACGGTTGACTGTGGGTACTATATACCCACGCCAAATTATAACCTAACCTTCGTTGATATAATGAAAAAAAAATCCCTTGGATCAATTTCAACCTATTGTTCTTTGAGTAAAATATTAGGACGAAAAAAAGAGCTCTTGACGATCAATGGAATAAGCGAAGTAATGTTCTTCCCTGATGTGTGTTACGGTTTTCATTTTTTTTTTTGACGATCAACATATTTCAATTCATTCAAATCAAAATAGTGATTATATGTTCGCATACAAGAATAAAAAAAACATCAAAATACAATATAATCAAGACCCTAATACAAATAAGGACATCAATTACAAGTAGATTGCGAAGACAAAGAGCATAGATATCCAATTTCTTTTTATGTATAAGGGAGAGATAAAGGTATATCCAGGAAGTAATTTCGACCATTTTAATCCGATTGTTTTCTTTTTCGATAAGAGACACTCCTAAAACAAAGGAGTAATTTTCCATAAATTTGTCGATCCACACAAACACGGATGCTGATTCAGCGATGTCGTGATAATCATCGATGTTTTTGAATCGAGAATGGCAAGCCACGAACCAAAGTTAAAATTTAAGAACTCGCCCCAAAACGACAAAGAAAAAATTGCCCCAAAACGGCGAAGAATATGTCAAAAGACACCAAAAATGATGTAAAAACATCTTATTCAATTATCTACTACCAAAAACTTTAAAATAAAAGGAATCCTTGCTCATATCTGGTCCAAAATGACCAAATCTGAGCAAAACGCGACCTCAGGTTTTATCTTTCTTTTTTGAGAAAGGAAGAGAAAGAAGGAGAAGAGAGAGAGAGCCAAAAGAAAAAAAAATGTAAGTGAGTAAAGGCATGGATGATCACCATACAATATATGGTAATCATATATGCATTCACCCACAATTCTATTATAAATGGGAGTGATACCCGTAAGCTAACTCATGAAATTAAGTTAGATATTATGCCCTAGATATTAAGTATGTACATAGGAGCTATAACGGGAGGCGGATCAGCTAGAAAAATGGAGTCGGATAAGGAAGAAATTATATGTTGAGAAGAATCCTAAATGGTAATGTAAATCGGCATAATATTTTGTTGTATAACTAATTTTTTTCTTCATAAGACTCCACATTTATTAACAAAAAACTCATGAAATTAAGTTTAAGCATCTAGCTATAATGTATCACTACTTAAATCTCACCAAGCAATGCAAATGGCCATCATCATATTATAGGATAAACGTTCATTAGAAATCGTATTTCCTCAATGCACCATATCATCTTCTAATTCATGAGTACCCATAAACTAACTCAATAGAATTGAATTTAAGTATCTACCTATAATATAGCATGACTATAACCAAGTTATTATACATCTCTAACCCGTTATACACAGGACCTTCCTATTTATACTATTTATTTCGAATGCAACATAGAAAACCAAATAGACTATTCTAAGGTATTGAAGATTTACATGGGAGCTTAAAAACTTGAGGTAGGGTTTATCCAAGAATAAGTGTAAAATAAGTATTTTCAAAGATATTGAAAAAATGGCTACATATTCCTTCGAAGAAGAGGCTTGAACAAATCACCATTTGCTATAAGAGAACTAATTCTTATTTTTTGTGATTTTGTACAAATTATTTAGGATTTGGTTGATTGTGACACAGGAAACCGAAATCTACAAATCATATTCAATTGAATAATAAAGTAGATTATACGCAGTGACTTGGAGTGACAATGATGTAAAACTCACGCTCTTTGATAAATCAATTTTTTTTTTACTACGAATGTGTTTAAAAAATTATAATTGGGAATTTATATATTTTTATTATCATTATTATTTTGCTTGCATAATTATTATTTTTTTGATAATCAACAATTAGTATTTCATTCCATTAAAAACTTTTACATGATGGTTTTCAAGAAAAATAAGGACATCATAAACATGAAACAAGCACAACGAAAGATACAAAATGTAAATAAACCGCGAAGAAAAGAGCGATCTAATTTTGCTTATGTAAATTAGATATTCCCCTCAATATTAATTACCAAAGTGCATCAAATTTGCCTATTAATTAAAAAATTATTCACTTAGCATTTTTTTAAAGATGTTCGCCCGCCACTCATGATTAATAATCCCCACCATCACAGGTGCGTAGCACGGGGAAGTGCGACAAAATCTTTGATTATCACAAGCGGTCATTATTGATGGACGTGTTGTCGGCAATTGCATTGCTCGAGCACTAATATGTCAAGCCTTGATATTGAGGTTCCAAGAACACAAACCGAGAAACTTTATGTTATGTCGCAATGGTTTTTATGTTATTTCCCCATCTTAACACTTTTACTGGTCATCGATATTTTGAGTAACGGTAGGCAATCGCACAATTGCGGAACCTCAAGAAATAAAACATATACTTTTTTCGTCTTAAATCGTTAACATGAAAATTTATATCATGGAGTTTTGGTAATGAATTGTCACGGTTTATTAGCCCTGGAAAATTGATACCTTGGTACGTTAATGGAAAAAAAATGTATGTTTTTTATGTCTTTATTTCTCCATTGATAACCAGGCTGTCATAGTAAGATTCATAACTAAATGCGCAAGTTAATGGTAAATGACTATTGTGAGTTCCAATCGTATAACAATATGAATTTAGAGGGCACAAAATATATTGAGGAGTTTGAGTAAGTTGTTACCATTAATATTGTATGCTGGGTTTGATGTCTTCATTGAATGTTGTATATTTATTTTCTGTTGTTCAGCTAATAAACTTGGAAGTATGTTGAATTTGGACATTTTTTTTTTACAGGATGTTTCTATGTCAGTGCTCAAAATCTGACCCTCAAGTTTGAGTCTCATGGAGTGGAAGCCAACGAGCTTGCGGTCATCGATTGCACATTATCTTCACGTGAGGGGTAGCACTAAGGTATGCGTATTTTACATTGGTTTGGTTGCCGGTGTGCTCTTATGCAAACTATGAAGTGATTTCAAGGAAAGAAGAAGGAAAAATTGTTGAATTCTCCATGCTATTGAGGGATAAATCATTGCTCATAGCTGAACTTGGTTAGCATTTGTACATCTAAAATTATTTTCATTAAAAAACTTATCACATTAAGTGTATTAATGCTAACCCAATTCAAGATAGGAAAACTAAATATCTTTCCACTTTATCGTCAGCTTCAAGTAAAGGTAACTAAATAGTCATGCTTTTTTATGTGGCATTCATTTATTTCAATGTCCATATATATTGGGTGAACTAGAAAGTTATAGGGATGTTCATTTTTTCAGGTTATCTGTCTACAACAGTAACGGACGATACAAAGTGACGACGATGTCTATAATAAATCTCAAGCATTTCAAAGAAACAACAATGCACACCATGAGAAACTATTCATAAATCAACACAAATCTCTGAAATCAGCGTCATTACCATAATACAAAGGTACAAACTGCAAGAACTGAAAACAATGAGGTAATGACTCTTTGGGGTGGCCCCAGAACCTACGAATTGGAGCACGAGTTAAAATAAAGGTTTTGAAGTCCAACTTTTCGCAGGAAGTTCAAAATTTCTTTTAAGTACTTTAAATTCTGTCATACAAATAAATCCTTCCAGAGATTGCATAGTTGTCTCTTTTGTGATCCACCTAAATTATGAGTTTAAGTGGATTTTTATATCTGCATTGCTCAATGTTCGTAGAATGGGAAGCTTATTCGAGATATCAACTGGTGCCCCATCTTTCATTTCTCATTTCACCAATATTTATCAAGTATAACTATATTTTGTTGTTAATTGAATGGCTCTAGATCGCACAATTCATTTAACCATTGTAGTCTTTGTAGGTATATGGAGTTAACTTTGCTGTGATAAATCGTATTGACAATGCTTAAAGAAAAGGTACCATGTATATCGACGATATAATACAAGGTATGGAGACAAGGTATCGAAAACTATTTTTAGTGGTGTTTCACAAAAATCAATAGTCACCCCAACGTTGTTTCTCATGGGTTTTAACAATTTTATCCTCGTTGATCTAGGCTTGAGATACCTCGAAGCAACTCTTTTTCTTAGGTTAGGTCCACGAGTTGGAACTCATCCAAGACCCAAGGTTAATTGACTTTAAGTTGCATGGGTGGTCAAGGCAATAACGCATCGAGGTGATATTTAACTACACATATTCCCTTTATGTATGTAATTTTAACCTAAACACTTTCGATGTCAACTTTCAATATTTTAGTAACATTGCGCCTGCGATCTGTGGATGTTGCAACTGTAAGAGATTATGTGCTTCATACTTTTCATACCTTTTGTATGAACGAGGCGTTTCAATATACCATAGATTGACACTTTGTATTGCATTGATAAGTTGGTAAATGAGCCAAAGACGTTTGAATTTCTTTGTTTTGCTAGGTCGCTTAGGGTTTTAGATTTGGTAATGTACAAAGTATTCTCTTATGTTTTTAATGATCTTCATCGTTTACGTGTGAAGTGTAAAGGGTGGAAGTGTTTATCGGATATTCGAATTCCAATGTGGTGTAGGCATTTGTAACATGTGATTTTTGGTAGATAATATTTTGGATTTTTCTCATACTCACAAGAAGATGAGTATAACCTTTTTGTGCATACTAAATAACCAAATGATCTAAACCGGAATTATAATTTCATGCGTGGTTTACGTATTTTTAATATGTACTCTTTGATAGATAACTTAAGATTTATTTTGTACTCACGCGTGATACAATTTCGGATGTTCATTAATTATTATTTTTTGTTCTCATTAAACACGAAAATTGATACTAGTTTTTCTTTGACACTGTTCGATTCAGTTTTGTTTTGATTCATGAGGTAGTCTTTATCCCAATTGGGACGTCGTTTCCTCGATCGTATGAAGGAATAAAATTCTTTAAAAGGTTTTTGCTTTAGCATATCAAATCAAATAACTTCTTCCATGGAATGTAGCAATTCGGACGGTCGGTGAATAACTTATAAGAACCGCCTTCTCCTTCGTATTGAGGGCGGTTCTTATAAGTTGATAACTATCTGCCCTTAAAAGATCATGAGAAAGTTTTCTTGGAAGAGATAGAGGACAATGAATGAATAAATTCCCTGGACTACAAAACATAGATTTGATTGAGAATATAATTAACTTATATCGAACACAGACATTGGGGAAATGTGGCTGTCTTACTTGACAAGAGGAGATAGATGTTCATTGACACGATAAAGTTGACTTTTAAATTCAAGGAGCAACACTTTCATTGACAAGGTAATTGCATCTTTCTTCTTAATGGTCATATGAAGAATGAACTGTGTCAAAAAATTTGTATGCATTGACAATGAACCATGTCATTGCCACAAATGTGTTGCGGGAGAAATTAGTAAACCGAAACTTAATTAGACATGAAATTTAAGTTCAAGTGTGGACGTTGTACTATATATACATATACATATATTTATGGTAAAATCGCATGGCTTAGTCCATGTAGATGTGGGTTCTATCAGAGATGGCATGTAAGATAACTCTTTGTGCAAGGACCAATAACCCAATATTGCAAATGCTCGGGAAATTTATAAGACTTATATTTTGGGTACTAATGCCTATGTTATTATAGGTGTTCACCACGAAGTATTTTTACAACATGCTTACCTTTGCTTGAGTATGTCCATTAGTCGACTAATGATGATTTGGTATCAAACAAAATAATAGCATTACCTCGGTGATAGTGTTGAAATTTGCCCTTTCGGAGATTTATACACTTACCCGAAGCTAACAAAGTGTTAGACAATTTAGGGAAAGGGTCGAATGGGTATTCAAAACGTCCAACTCACAAAGACAGGAAAACTACCCTACACGATGAGAACTACCCCACAAATTACTATAAATATGTCTAACTTGACGTTGTTTAATGTTTATAACTTCCCTAGATAGATCTATATAGTGTGGATGTTAAACACTATAGAAGCTTAGATCAATAACGAGCTAGACCCGAAAACTCATCCAATGCCAAGTGGTTGAGTGACTTAAATTACCAAAACAAGGAATTATATCTATTTATGTCTCTCATGTATAAATAACATAACTATCAATCGGTTGAGTTCCATTTTCAAAATACTAGAGGAGTATGTGCTTTTTATTACATGAGGAGAGCTTTCTCACTACAAGAAATTTACAATTTACCTATTCAGAGGATTCAAAACAAGTTCGAGAAGATATGCAAAACATGACAAAATCGGCCTTATAAGATTTCTCCTTTAAAAAGACTATTATATTAAATCATATACTACTTTTATTTCGACACAAATTCGTTTATGAGTCTTTTCAAACTAAGATAAAGCTTATATGGAGGACAAATGTTCTAATTTTTTTTTTTGTTTTTTCAATAAACCTGGATAAATGTTCTCATTGAATATCAAAATTTTAGGAAAATTAATGCATCATAGTCTTTTATTTTTTGACACAATACTTCAAAATTATTGTTCATAAATTAAATTAAAATTAATATATTTAATTATTCTGAATTAAATATGTTTCTTCTTGATATTATAGTTTCATACTTTCATTCCACTCTATAGGAACATGCGGTACCACACATGTTGAATATGGGATCTTAAGTATGCTTTAAGTAAACCTTAAATCTGTAACGAGTGGTGGAAATTATCAGTCTTTTGGAATGAACCGATCACAAATCTAGAAAAAGTTTGAGCTAATGTTAAAATTTAGTAAAGAAAAAGTTTTAATGGATGGGAGCACCAGGAAACATAAGAACATGTGAAATAATGGCGGTCCTTTTCAATAATGCAACATAATATGCATATTAGTTGGACCTCTAGGTTTATCAAAGAAGTCAAGATTCAAAATATGTATTTTAATAAGCTTTGCAACAATATGTTAAAGCTAACACTTCACAAATTTTACGGTTGGGTATTTCTAATAACCAAATGCATGTTCGATTTAAAGATGTTCAAATGAATCCGGGATTACGGGTGGGGGCAAAGTCATCTTTACCCATCAATAATAGCCACCAGACCCGGTGCGTAGCACGGGTTACATACTAGTTATTCTCAAATTTGTATATCTTCCGACAAACGAAACAATGATCATATGGACCATTAGTACTGGTACTACCTTAGTGATGTAGGGGTAGGTCCTCGAACAATGAAATCATCATGGTGTCTTACGAATGATCATCCTACCACTACGGTTGGTTGGTTGATTGATTGATTGTTCAAATTTCAAAGACTCTGGCCTCCTAAACAAGAAGCTGACATTTTAAGCGAAATGATTATTTATTTATTTATTTTATTTTTTTTGTCATAAAGAACTTGGTGTTGTTCACGATTCCAACTCTGATTATTAATATTATTATCTAATGATTTTATCAGTGTTACTATATTGATATCTATAAAGTTTTTCCGTAAACTTTATACTGTTGAAAAATATTTTAAAACATATAAATAACGAATATAAGCATGACTATCAAATTATACATATTAATAATAATTAATTAAAAGTGTAGTTTTAGAAATGGTTGGGGATCTATTAATAAAAATTTTTGACAAAGCCATTTAACAAAATATAACCACCGTCGGATCCAATATATCTAACGGCTGATATTTTTGATGACATGGCACATAGTTTAGTTTTAGGATGTGTTTAAAAATGAACAATAATTGGGGATATAGCTACAAGACAAAAACGGGTCCCAATAGCAATTCTGGGTGACCCCTGTGTAATTATTTTTTTAATTCCTAATTTAGCCCCCACTAATTAGGATTATTGATTAATTATAATTACTAAAATGTTAAGTATTTAGGGGATAAATTAGTGTGTATTTATTTCTATTTGAATTTGTGTAGGTTAGTTGAGAGTAGAAGGAGGGAAAATGGTTTTTGAGTGGAATTTTTTTTTTGAAAATGGAAGATGATTGTGATGAGAGAATTGCTGCTAAGAGGTTGAAAATTTGATTTTTTTCTTTGAATCCACCATTGTTGTAGCCGAAAAAGCTTGGTGCCGACATGGTATTCAACAAAAAACCATGCCGGCATTTTGGAAATTTTCATAAATTGTTTGCCACTATCCTGGGGTTCAAAATTTTCGTGGTTTGATCTTCAAAACCTATTTTTTCTGGTTTTAACTCGAGTCTACTTCAGCACGCTTATCGATTTTCGAGAATCTGGGAACTACTTGGCATGGTTTTTGCTTAAATTTCTATCTTTTAACATCATGAAAAAATATCGAGAAAATTGATTTTTTTCACTTAACTACCGGCATTGATAGATTTATATCGAACATGCCGGCATTTAGTTCCTACATTGAATTTCATCACTTCCCAGGCATGGTCTTCATCATTTCCGACATGTTTCTTCATCACTTAGGCGTGGTCTTCATCCAAATAACCATGCCGGAACTCACTTCCGGTGTGGTCTTCATCCTAATTTCTATCTTAGGCACAAGATGAAAAGTATTCGAGAAAATTGATTTTTTTTTCACTTGACTACTGGCATTAATAGATTTATATCGAGCATGCCGAATTTAGTTCCGACATTGAATTACATCAATTCCGTCATGGTCTTCATCACTTCCTAAGTGACCTTCATCATTTCCGCATGGTCTTCATCATTTCCGGTATGGTCTTCATCACTTCCGGCGTAGTCTTCATCATTTCCGGCATGTTCTTCATCATTTCCGACATGTTCTTCATCACTTCCGGCTGAGAAAGAGAATAGAATTTGAAAGGAAATGAGGAAAATTTAGAATTTGAAAGAGAATGGGAAACATTTGGTTTTCAAAGTTTTTACCCTAGAAAGATTAATAAGAAGTGGAGATGGAAATGGGGAATATGATTTTGTTTTTTGATTTTAAGTTTTTTGATTTTTATTTTGAGGGAAGGGTGTTTTAGTATTTTCCCCCAAAAGTCACCCCTAAGCACACAACATGAGTTGGGGGAAGTAATTCATATCCCCAATTAATTCACATATCCCCCAATTGCGTGTTCTTAAAAATATCCGGCCGAGAACATGTGACGAGTTTCCAATAAAATGTGTATCTTTTTTGATGATCAAACTTGGAGTTGGAGAATATGGCTTGTCCATTATTTAGAGCTTTATTATTGATGAACTCCTGAGTTTTTAAATTAATCACTGAAAGTAGTAGCCGGATAAATTGTATTTATAATAAATAGGGGTGAAATTTTTTAAGCTTCACTCAAACCTAGGGTTAGAAAAAATAGTTTGTTGCTCACTACGAAAGTCATTGTATAGTGTTCATGAATTGACCACTTGGAGCACCATTCATACAATTTGAAGAGTATAGGAGGTTTACCTGATTGTATTGAGTTTCGGGTTCCTCATTTTGAGGGTTGGTTCCTTCATTTTGAGCAATGGGATCTTCATTTGCACCATTATTCATGGCTTCCCTAAATTTGATTTTAATCTAACTAAACTAGTTAACAACTAATCAGCTCAATTAACACTAATGATTTGGGGTAGTTTAGCCATTTAAAAAAAAATAGGTTAAGGGATAACTCCTAATTACTATTTCATGACCTTTTTTGTCTTGTAGCTAGGGGCCCTAATTATTTTCAAGAGCCCCCAATTAAGCCATATTAATTTGGGATGGAGAGAGTAATTACCTTTGGATTGGTACACCCCAAACAAAATGGTACCCATCAGCAGTCTTGCCGTAAGCTTTTGCTGAAAATGGTAACGGAAAATGGATCATTTGTCCAAAAAAAATTAAAACACGGTTCAAATGGACAAGTAAAAAATTTTATGGGTGAAATGGACAAAAAAATAAAAGGATGAAACCTGGATTCATCCTGGCTTAAACAAAAATAGCAAGGATGAAACCTGATGCATCCCGTAAAATAAAAATAAGAAAAATATTTGAAAATGGACAGATGAAACCCAGATTACATCCTCGCCTATTTTTAAATTTTTGTCCATTTTAAACAAGATTCAAATCATCGTCCTTTTTCACCCAAGAAATTTTGATTTTGATCTTTTTAACCAATTTTGTGAAATGGTAAATGGATCTTATGTGTTAATTTTTCATCTCTCTTTTGATACACTTATGTACCACCATTGTTGGACATTGACATTTATTATATGTACCGCTTTCCGGTGAGAATCTCAGCTTTTCCTTTGAATCTTTGTTATAGTCAGTTTATTGTATGTTGCACTTTGTTTTCATCCACGGAGAGACAATGATGTTGGGTTTGGCATTTTCTCTACGTCTTTGCATTAAGTACTAAGACATGTGTCATTAGCTTATGGAACTTAGAGTGTGCATTCCACCAAATTATTACTAATAAAATGAGAATAGTGGTCAACTATGGAACTCCTTTCATCATCATTATTAAGAATGATCATCAAAAAATGGAAAGAAAAAAAAGTGGTAAGCTAACTTCAAGCTGCAGGAAAAGGATGTATACATTATTATTTATTTTTAGTGTCGATTTTACCCTTTTCTGTTATTTACCCCTCTATGGCTCTATCTGAAAATGAAACTTGCAAGACATTGTTTGACTTCTAGTTTAACTTCTCTCGGTAAGAGGGGGACCAGTTATTTCTTAGTTTTTTTGTTTTTTTGGGATGGATTATATTTGAAATTTTTCTAATTTAAGTGCTTAAAACAAAGAAAAATATGTTATATGTTTCACCAATGTTAATTTTGAAAATTTGATTTTCAAAACGACACGTGATATTGTACTCCAGATTATGCTCATTCAGATGGAATTGTGCAGTTAGATAATACGAACATATCACCAAAATATTTGCTTCCAGTTTAGTATTATTTGAGTTTTATAGAAAAAATTAGCAGCGAAAGTACATAAAATTATGCACAGATCCTCCATCTTTTATCATATGAAAAACTTAAGAGCTTAAAGAAAAGAAAAAAATATGATGATAGCCTTTACTTCAGTAAGAATTTAGATTAGAGACACTGCTTTCTCAATAAGCATAAGCTTTCTAATAGTTTGAAAATTTTCAAATAATAAACACTAATTTAGTAAAATGATAGGTAACATAGCTATGTATTCGAAATATGTTAAAACAAGTATTATTTTAAAACACCTCATTTTTTTACATTTTTTTGTCGTACTTCTGTCAATAAAATTTTACAGGTATTCTTTTTAAAACTTAATTTCTGCCTTTCTTAAATTGATGCAATGATTTAATATAATATTTTATGTGAACCAAAAACTAAACCCTAGAACTCAAACCGTATTTATCTGAGGTATTTACAAGAAATCCTGAAAATTTTAAAGTAGTAAAGTTGTTAAACATTAATACTCTCAAAACTGTAAGTTTAAATTAAAGTTTAAGGTATATAAAATTTTCTTTGTAGAATGGCTAAATTTAAACACAAAGAGCATGGTTACGTCTGGAAGAAAATAAATACTATAAACGTTGTACTCAACTAACAACGTACCAGAACATATAGCGCGTGGCAAAAAAATTCAAAAAGGGAAATCTAAGAAAGTGAAACGCTCGTTACGCTTAGATCTCACTTTGGAGCAGATCTGAGCAGATCATCCTCAACCTAAGTTTTGTTTTAACCTGTTCTTGCTACTCCCTAATTTTCTTGTCCATCCTTCGCGTTTTCTTGCTTGATTTGGGTTTTTCGATCCGCCGTTTGCAATTTTTGAAGTTTGGCTTGGGGATACGTTGGCCGTTAATTTGGTGCAGATTTGTTCATTTGAGAAGATAACAATGTCAACATTTACTTTCGGTAGGCATTGGTCTTCTCCTTTGCGAGAGAGAAAAGGATCTTCTGAGACTTAAGCTTTAAAGACTATATTGATAGGCAAGAATTGGCGGAGACTCTACAACTTGTATGACTGTTTTATGATCTTCAAAAACATTTATAAGGTTACCGATTTCCTAAACCGGCTTTCTTCTTATATGTACTGAGGTTAGACTCTTTTCCGAAATTAAAAAAAAAACAAAACAAAAAAAAAATCCTACTACCAGTTTCTGACACCATATATATATATATGCAAAGAAATGTTTCAATATGAATCCTCATATTAATGTACCAAGTGATTTATGCTTTTCTTGAGAATAACTTCTTCTAACCAAATTTTTCACTAGATAGCAGAAGAGTTTTCAAGTCCCTTGCGTGAGAGACTTGATAGATTGCTTTACACTTCAAACTGGGAAGAGCATTATCCCGCAATCCTACAATGCAGACTCAGCAGGCCTGTTTCCGACCATACTCCCATTCTATTAAATTGCAATTCTGGTGAAAAATTTAAATTTTCTTTTAGGTTGGACAATTTCATTTGCAGCATCCTGATTTTTTGGCCAATTTAGAAGTTTGGTGGCATAACATATCCTTTTCTGGTAAGCCAAGCTTTGTTTTCGCTAAAAAGTTACAATCTCTGAAATTTTTGATCAAAGCATGGCAGAGAAGTACTTTTGGTTCCTTGCAGGCTAAACTCACTGCTCTAGAGGAAGAAATTGAAGTGATTGACAGTATGGAATTTGCAATTCTCACTAATGATGACATAGTGTCAAGGGAATCTGCAAAGGTGGAGCATGCTGAAATCTCTCTTTCTCAGGCAAGAAGCTTGTCTCAAAGAGCTAAAGAAAGATGGGCAAAAGATGGTGAGAAAAATTTTAAGTTTCTTCATCATATTGCTTCCTTTAAGTACAAATTGAACATTATAAATTTCTTGAAAATACAAAACTCTTTGTGTTTTGATAAAATAAAATAGCTGATGAGACCACTTCTTTTTATACTTCCTTATAGCAGTTCATATGGACTCAACAAAACAAGAATTTGTTCATTTTGATCCCACTAAACAAACATGATAAACAGATCAAAAAACCAACAAATTTGTTGGTTTGTTGAGTGAGATGGAAGAACTGGCGCGCGCTGGATGGAAGACCGGGCGAGCATGGCACAAATGCTGGCGTTTGTTGCAAAATCTCTCGTTGTTTTTTCACTCGCCAGCGTTTCTGGTAAAAGCGCCGCGTTTTCAGAAAACCGCCAACGGCTGAATCTGGACGGCTGAGAAATCTTGTGATCCAACGGAAATAATTTTGAGTACTATAAATACTCCTCATTTCAACTCTAAATTAACACATTCTACACATTCTTCACTCTCAAATCATCTACGAGAATTCCTGTGACGTCCCAATTACTAAACCTGCTTAGCTAATAGAATTACAACCTAATTGAAACATCAAATCTAGATTATCGATTTCAAGAACCATAATTACATAAGCTAATCCCAAGACAAATCCATACACTCTGATATTATACAAATGAAGATCTCTCCAAAGGATATGAATGTATTAATGTGTTGTTTCTGATTTACAAAATATACATTTATATATATAAAAGATTTACAACATCTCTAACATAGCTAAAAGCTTTAAACTACGAATACGGTTTATCTTCGCGCACACCATTTCTTTCGATTCACGAAACTGAAGTGGAACGAGTGAGCACATCATCCCAAAAAGGGTGCTCAGCGGAAACATGTAACTCTCGAATAATCACTAACATGCTTCACAATTCTAAAGAGAATATAAATTGAAAGAAACAAGAAGTAACTAATCAATCAACAATTTATGCATCATGAAGCAAGTGTCACTCTAACCTCGCCAAACTCATTGGAGAAGGCGCCTGCGAAAAGCAACCCTAATCAATAGTAATAACATCGTCCACACGCAGTGCCTATACAAACTATGATTCGTAATATTACCATCAAGATCGGAAAGTTAGTCAAACAAGTATAATATGCACACGAGTGATTTCTCTCAAATAGAATAGTATATATAATATCATAACGGATGAATTACCGCCCTACTAAGATAAGATTGCATACGGATGAATTACAGCCCTACTATATATTAATAAGCGGTAATATTATAACGGATGAATTACCTACTAATACTATTAAAACGGATGAATTACCGCCTACTAAATAAATTAAATATAATAATATTAAATCGGATGAATTACCGCCCCTCTACTACATAATATTGTCACGGATGAATTACCGCCTTACTTAACTTAGCTAGGAGCCGTGGGGAAACACGGACACTCTTCGCGGGGAAATCTCACAATGCATATCACACACACAAAACACATCGTAACAAACATCATACATACAAATACAACATATACATTACACTCGAGGATACATGAATAGTAAATCAAAGTATACACTACCATGCTCATTGAATAGTAAAGACTCATCATGCTCGCAGAATATAAGAAAGCTTAATGATTACAAGAAGGTTACAAGGTTCCCACCTGTATTGATGACAAGCCTCGCCTACCTCGAGATCCGCATGAGTCCTCTATTGGTTCATCGTTTGGATCGATCGTTGTTAATAAAGAGTAACTGTTAATCACATATGCGCTCTAAGAAATTAGCCAAAAGGCTCACACAAGGTTCATAACATAATCTCATACAATTCTCTAGTTATAAGCTAAGTGGATTATCTTATGGTTCTAAGCCCATTTATGACTCTACATCTTTTTATTATCTATCTTTAGCATTAACTAAGGTTTACTAATTCAATTAGGTAGATTATATACTCCATTAGCTAAATCTTATGAGTTTCTACAACTTTATAAAAGGAACCAAAGACTAATTCGGACCATAAGAGGTCCAATTCATCTAATTAAGAAAGACTAATCCTAAGCCCAAGCCCATGACCCGCGAGCTTACTCTGGCCCGGCCCATCGAACCGGTCCGTTAACAAAAAGTCTGGTTCATCTAAGTCAACTAACGGTCAAACTTAACAGTCAACGGGTTTTTACAGTCAACGGCCAGTCAAAGGTCAATGTCCAGGGTCAATGGTCAACGAGTCAAGACTAATGACTCAGTGGGTCAAATCCGATTCAACCTGATTCGACTCAGTTAAACATGGTCAACTCGACTCAGTCAGATTAACCGAGTCAGACAGACAAAATTCGTCAGACACTGACTGAGCAATAGAACACTGGCCTGAGCCATTGAACAGGCCAAAGACAAAGCTGCAACAGAACTTGTTCAGCTGCACACAAAACCTATCATGACTAGTCTCAACCTAACTCATTTTCATACAATAACATCTTCTTCTTAAATCATTCAACTTCAATTCATTCATTCAACACAAACTTTGAATTTCATTTACAAATAAGAACTCTTATTACCTGCAACTGCAGCTTTTAGCAACACCTTCCACTAAACTGAATCACCACCGCCGGATCAACTACAACTAAAATTCAATACCACCACTACTTCCTAACCGAGTACAATTATCCACAACACCAATCTCTACCACTCTCTCGCAACATTACCGACATTGCATACCTCCATATTTCAAGTCTTAGCTTAACACAATCAACCACCACCAAATGATTCAACTTTAACACCAACCAACATCCTCTTCTTTAGTTCGTAGTTTCCACTCCAACTAAGACCAACACCATCATTTGAATACAATTCAACTCACAGACAAACCACTTGCCTTAATCTCAGTTCACTCCTCCATCATTACAAACCTGTAATCTTCTGCTCCCATTTCACCAACTCTATTACAATTACAATTACACGCACCACCAATACACATACCCACCTACACCACCAAACCTCAACCCCAAGACTACTCAATTACAACCATCTTTAATCCATACAAAAACATTATCTACCACTCCAAACTCTAAACACATTCTCTTGCACCGCAATCGATCCCATAGCCGTACATTCATCACATCTTAATCACTACATCTCACCCAATTCTCAACTCGAGATAACAACACAACTCTTCATGACCAGTAACTTCAAAAACACCATAACCTCAACTTAACACAACAATCATCCATCTTGAATTCCATTCCAATCACATAAACTAAAGCAATTTCATTTAAAGTACCAAAGTCGAAACAACTAAAGGCTTACCTCAAACACTAGCATCCTCGGGTTTGCTATTTCCCCAAATCATCTCTATTGAAACCTAAAATTATCATCTCTGATTCTGAAATCGACCACTACCATCAATTTCATATCCTCCATCTTTCCTTAGACTTCGAGTTCAATTAATCTCATCATCATCAACGATTTGTTCTTATGAAACTCCGCCAGACAATCTCACAAACCCTAACTTCCAACTTTAAGTTATACTTCAATCTTAAATCTTAATCCGTGACAAACCCACGCCTCCAAATAGTCTTCTAATTCATCTTAAATCAAATTTTGAAACCAGATTGAAACCTAATTCTCAGTTCATCTTCAAGATGTTTGAACTTCAATTGAACTTAAACCCAAGATTCTTCAACTCTATAATCCGTATATCTTATCTTCTAATTCTTGAGTAATGACCGAACCAAAAATCCTAATTTTGATGTTCCCGATTCAAAACCCTAAGCGTTCTCCATATCGATTCACATCTACAACATCCCCACCATCATCTACTCATCCTCATCAAATGATTCTCTCAAATCAAACTCTCAATCGTATCACTCAAACGAACGCAAACCGAAGCAGGGGAAGAGAAGAAGAAGAAGAAGAAGAAGAAGAGAGAATAAGAGAGAGCAAATAAGAAAGAAGAAGAAAAGAACTTGTGAGTTATCTACTCGATTTCTCTATAGATAGGGCCGACAAGGATTGCTAAAGGCATCCGGCCAAATGATAAGGGCAGCCAAGGCAGCTAAACTTCAAAATAATCTGATGATATCTTCTTTGTCCGGTGTCCGAATGACACGTTCGAGTATTCCATTCCGCGTAACTTTTCGAGATCTATCTAAAGATACTAGTTCCGTATCTAAATCGTTGTTAGATTAATTTCTATTAATTAACGTTCGTGTTAACTAATCGAGTTATTATCGGCTAAATCGACACTTGATCATCGCTAGACCGGTCAAATAGCGTTGACGAGCTTGAGGCTCGTTACAATTCCACACATTCTTCACTCTCAAATGATCTACAAAAATGCCTCCCAGAGTTCGTGGTGTTAGATTCACTCAATAAGAGGATTTAGCTATTTGTAGAGCCTACGTTTTTCACACAAAAGATGTTGTCGGTATCGGTAGGAGTGTATCCCAATCGACGATGTGGGAGAAAGTTCATGAAATGTTTGCCGCTGAAATGGGAAACATTAATGGGCGTGATCCTCACTTATTGTCGCATCGTTTTAGTTTAATTAGTATCCATGTATCGGAATTCATCACTTTACTAATGGAGAATCACAAAAATAATCTCAACGGTGAAGCTGTACATGAAATGGAATCCAGAACTCTAGCGATGTGGGCAGTATCTCACGGAGGACGTCCTTTCGACTTCCATGCTTGTTTCAACATTCTTAGGGTGCTCAACAAATACAATCCCTACATCGCCCTAGGAATTCCACCACCCGACGAGAATTGACGCCTATGTAGTAGTTATTTTAATCTAATGTATTTCTTTTATTCTCATGTATGATGTGGCTGTTCAATGCGGTATGTTTTTATTTATGAGATTGATGGTGCAATTTTTAATCCAAGAAAAAATTAAATTAGTTATGATATTGATGGTGCAAATGTGAAGACATCCACATGTTTCGTTTTAGATAATTGTAATAACACAAAATAAACAGCAAACTAAATAACATAATACCATAGTGAATCGATTTGTGATTCAACTTCAATCAGCCTACTCCACCAAAAACCACCTAGTACATTCCCAGAAATGCCTTCCATATGTGTCTTCTTCAGAAGAAGTGCGCAAATGCATAAAAGTCTTGCAGCTGGGCTTTGAACATCCACTGATTCTCTGTGGACAATATTTGTATTCGTGATCTCCATATCCAAAATGCTTGCAGTGTAATAACTCCTTCAATTTGGCTTTAAGTTTGAAGTTTTTGCAGATTGTTGCAATCTTTTCTTCTTCTTCTTTAATCTTCATAGCATCATCTAGCATATGTGGTTCCTCTGGACAGTTGGGATCTTGACATTACAAATACATGAGCTTTTCCGGTTGTGATTCAATCACCATTCTGATGCGCGAACAACCTTCCCGCGGACACTTTGAATACATCCAAGGGCATTGCATAAGATTGTGGTTATCCATGAAACATAACGGACAAACCTCTTTTGCTTCGACACATAATATTTGTTTTGCTTTGCCTTTAGAAAACATGGTGGATGTTGTTTGCTTAAGAAAAAAATCTGTTGGGTTGGTTGAAAATAAGTGTTGTATTTATAACAAAAATAATAGACATGGGTAATTCAAACGGGCGGTTTTAGTAAAGCCGCGCGTTTTTACTACAAACGCCAACTCTTATGGTAATTCAAATGGGCGGTTGTAGTAAAGCCGCGCGGTTTTATTACAAACGCCAACGGCTAAATTTCCAACGGCTCTATTTTCTTGCTCGGCCTATAAATTACATTCTTCCCATCTCCAGAATCACATCTTCTTCTTCTTATTTTTTTTCTAAAACTCTTGATCTCTCTCACTCTGCAGAAATGTCTGTTAGAAATCGTGGTCCCAAGTTTACTGAAGAAGAGGATATAACTATATGCAAAGCATATTCTTTTCATAGGGTAATCATTAGTATGGGCTTTCAAGATGGTTCTTTTTGGGAGAACATTTTTACAATGTTCGTCTCACTGACGCGAAACCCAGGAAACCGAGATGCTCGTCGATTGCGTGCTCGTTCTCAATCTATTGGGCTTGCAGTACAGCCATTTCTTGCTCTGGTAATGGGAATTGATCGAGAAAAGTTCATCGGTGTAACTGAAGATGAAGTGATCAAAACTGCTCTTGATAATTGGGAGGAAGCTCATGGTAAACCTTTTCGTTATGAAGCATGTTTTACAATTCTAAAAGATGGTCCATCTCAAGCACATTCATACTACACTCGAATACCTCTCCCAGTCTTTACAATGGAAGAAGATGTTACTCTTGTTCGATCTTGGTTACATCGTATGATGAGACCAATGAATAGTGACTATTTCTAGGAAAGAGTATTGGGACATTTTATAGCATCGCGAAACGAAACCATGAAACAATAAGAGCCTAGAACTAAGAATTGCATTCATCACTAAGGAAGTCAAACATTATACATAAGTTTTGTGGATAGTTCACCGTAGCGATTACGGATTATCCAACGAAGAATCGTGAGTATCTTACCTTTGTCCTCACTGATCAACTGCATCATAAATATCTGAACTTGTTGTTTATCTATTTTACAGAAAACCATCGCTCAGACCAATTTTACTAAGCAAACCGGAAGAGAGTTTAAGCATTGAATGCTATGAACTCTACAGAGAGAATGTCGCTGGATTTGATGTAGTTTGATGTTTTTGTTGTGGTTTATTAAATGTGGTTTGATGTTATTTGCAAGTTTAAATTGTAATAAACTTAGCTTAATACAAGTGAAATCTATTTTAAAATCTAAATATTTTCATTCATTGATATTATCGCCAATTCTTTTTCAAGATATAAACTTAGACAATAATAAAAAGTACTAAACAACTTGATAAAAATCAAGTACAAGCTTTGGCCTCCTTTTTATCTTCATTTGACGTATCTTTCCATTCAACGCTCTCTTTGACGAGTTTCGCCTTTGTTTTTGAATTTTTTTGTTGTTAACTTTCAAAACTGGAGCTTTTCTTTGCCTTTTAGAGGAACATTTTCTTGGAGAAACTTAAAAAACTTGCACTTCCTTCTTATAATTTTCAATCTTTTTAAAACTCCCACATACCTTAGAAACATCAGCTTCAAATTTTGATCACAAAAAGTGTAGTAGCCTTTTCAGCCATTTCACCAACAATAAACTAAAAAATTGAAATAGATTTTTAGAAGACAAAATTCAAGAGAAGTGAATTCTGGTGTGAGTGAATTGTTTGAAGATGATGGTAATTTATAGAGGTAAAATTACCATAGGAACTGGCTCAGCAAAAAAATGGATTTGTACATTGCCATAGGAACTGCCCTTATTTAAAGATCAATTTCCTATTAGGCATGCATTTGACAATTTAGAAGTTCTAAAAATTTCTGTGATGGATAGTATATCTCTTGAGAGACATTTTTCTGAAGATGAAGTGAAAAGTGTGATCTTTCTCTTTGGTACTAATAAATCTCCTGGGCCAGATGGCTTCACTATGTAGTTTTTTTAAGTATGCCTGGGATATTGTTATAGCAAATCCTATGGGTAGTGTCACTCTTTCAAATGAAGGAGTGCACTACCAATTAGACCAAATTAGAGCTTTTATGGGTAGTGTTTAGCCCCCTTTTCAGCCAAACACGTTCATACACTCGTTCATATGAACGAGTGGTCAGTAGTGTACACTAGACGGGGGACTGTCCCCCGTTTGAGGAAAAAAAGCTATACGGGGGACAGTCCCCCGTATATTAAAAAAAAATGGGTTGTACGGGGGACAATACCCCGTCTATAATGCTTTTCACTATCTCACGGGGGACTATCCCCCGTGAATAGCTTGAAAATCAGTTTTTTAAAACAAATTTTTCCCTCCAACCATTATTTTTTTGAAAAAAATTCCTAAACGGGAGATGATTACCCGTGTAGTGTCCTCTTTCAATTTGGGCCATAGTAGCTTCACCCTTTCTATTGGACGAGTACTCTTTCATATGAAAGAGATAGTCTTCATTTGGGGACTACCCATAGGATTCGCTCTTACAAGTGATTTGATGAAAGTTCTAAAGGAATTTGAAAATACTAGTTTATTAGATTGGAGAATTAACTGCATCAATCTCACCTTGATTCCTAAGTGTGCAGGTGCTGTTACTCTAATAATTTCAGACCCATAAGCCTCATTTGTTGTTTTTATAAAATTATATCTAAAGTTCTTACTGAGAGAATGAAGCTAGTGATGCCATCTATTATTTCTGATTTTTGGCGTGCCTTTGTTCATGGTAGGCAAATTAATGATAATATTCTCATAGCTTCTGAACTTATTGATTCTAGAAAACGTGATAAGAAGAATGAAATTGTATGTATAGTTGATTTCAAAAAGTCTTTCGATAATGTCAATTGGAATTGTATCGAAATTACACTAGGAAGGTTTGGGTTCAGAAATAAATAAAGAAGCTGGATAAAATGGTGCATTACAAATGCAAGATTTTCTATTTTGTTGAAGGGTGAAGCTTCCAATTTATTTAGAATTCAAAAAGGAATTAGACAAGGAGACCCTTTGTCTCCTTTCTTATTTATTCTAGTAGCTGGAATTACATCCATTATGCTCAAGAAAGCGTGACTGCGGTAATTTGATTTACGGATTTCGGGTTGCGCAATAGGGAATTGTCATTAGTCATCTCGATTACGTAAATGATTTAATTGTTTTTCTTGATGACTACGAAGATCAGGTAGATAACTTTGAAGCTTATTCTTTGTTTTTGAAACAATTTACGGTCTCAAAAGTTAATTTGGAAAAGCACAATTGTTGGTATAGGAGATTATCATAATGTTGTAAGGTGTGCCTCTATTTTTGGTTTGTGTTGTTACCAATTTTCCAATTATTTATTCTGGTATCCCTATGGGGAGTAAATCCAAAATGTAAGGCTATTTGGGTTAGTGTAGTTCAAAAGTTTCAGCAGAAACTTGCTTCTTGGAAGAGATCTTTTCTTTCAAAAGTGGCAGGTTGATCATGATTCAGAGTGTGTTGTCAAGTCTCCATATTTCTTTTCTCAGTATGTTTCAATATTCCAATATCGGTTGTAAAAGAATTGGAAAAAATAATGAGGAATTTTCTTTGAGGGTCTATTAGTGCCGTTACAAAGAGAGATTGGGTAGCTAGGCGAAATGTGACGCGTTTAAAAAAAAAAAGAGGTGTGGGAATCAAGACACTGAAGCTCGTGAATTCAGCTCTATATGCAAAATGGATTTGGAGGTATGGTTCGGAAAAGACTACGCTTAGGAGAAAAATTGTACATCAAAAGTTTGGAGGTAATATAAATTCTTTCTTCCCTAATACTTCTACAAAACCGATTGCTTCTAGTTTGTGGGAAGGAATTTGGAATTTCTAGAGAGTTAGTAGTCAATTGTTCAAACTTGAAACTTAAGAATAGTGCTAGTGTCTTGTTCTGGAAAGATAATTGGGTTGGTAATACTCCTTCGCATACTTTGTTTCCTTGCTTATTGAAAATTTTAAGATGGAAGAATGCGTCTGTAGCTTAGTTGGCCACTAATTCAGATGGATGGAATCTGAATTTTTCAAGAAACCTTAGAGAATCTGAACTTGGCTATTCAATTCAGTAACTCCAATTAATTGGCTCCCTAGTGATCGCTTATCTGAAGACGCGGATGAAAGGACTTGGCTAAATGTTAATAGTTTTACGGTAGCTGCAGCTTACGATATTTTTGATAATGATGGGCTCATTGCGTTTCCTTATAAGCAAGTCTAGAACAGGGATGGTATTAGGGGGTGTCTTACCCAGGCTGAAGCCCACCCCAAAATTTCTAAAAAGATGTTTTGTTACTGTAATTTTTAACATTTGTAAAATTTAGCCCAGGTGTAAATTTTAATTAGCCCATTAATTGTTAAGATATGATTTTGCGTGGAAGAAATCAGAAGATTTTGGAATCCTGTCCCGCACGGATTAATTTTTGAATAGCATCTAAACCGTTCAAAGGCTCTAGGGAAAAACAAGTATTCGTGATGTTTTTCTTAAAATCAGGTATTGAATGGGCTCACCTGTTACGTGTCAGTTTGATAAAATAAAACTGTGTGTCAATTGGGGGTGTCTTGTCCTTAACTAAGCAAGTGTTTGTCCACCTTTCAAAAAAGAAAAAAAGCAAGTGTTTGTCCAAAAATTCATTTTTCTTCTATGAAGTGACTACAATTTTATGTATATCTATGTATAATCTAAAAATGCAAAGGTATTCATGAGACAAAAAGACAATATGTCATGACTTATTATGCGTATATGTACAAACTCCAAATATTTTTGCATCCCTATAATAACCTTTAAAACTAGAAAAAAATTGGGCTACTTTCCCACGCTAAATAAATCGTAATTATTATTTTCGATACGCAAATTATTCCTCCCTAATATTAGTTACAAGGTGAAAAAATTTGATTCAAAGCTTTATGCTCCAAGGAAAAGAGATCGTGTGGCATACCCATACTCGGCTTTAAGTATATTACCGAGTTGTCATTCTTGCAGTTGAGACAAATTAAGTTGAGAGTTCGAGAAAAAAAAAATTAGCCCACCCAAACATAAATTCCTGGATCCGTCGCTGGTCTGGAACACTCTTATTTCATTGAAGGTGACTTTGTTTGGACCTTGTGCTACAAAGGCGCGCCAACAAGAGATTCTCTCTACCGAGCGGGGAATGTGCAATCTCCTTTTTGTCTTTTTTGTGTTTCTGAACAAGAAACAAACTCGCACTTATTTCTTCATTGCAAGTTTACTAGTAAAATATGGAACTACTTCTTTGATAGCCTATGATTAAATTTCCGGAATCTGTTAAAGCAACAATCTAGAATTGGAGAGTTGCGAAACCAAAAACAAGAAAATAGAAGATTTGGTTTCTTTTACCTTTCGCAGTTTGATTGATTGTTTCGTAAGAACGGAATAACAGGCGTTTCACGAATAAATTTAGGAGTAGTAAGCAACTTATCATTGCAGTTAAATACACTATGTTCAATTGGTTGATTCATACCAAAACTTTTGATGGTTTCCCTCTTTCAACTTTAATTTGTATTTGAGATGCTTTCGTGTACTGTCCTTAATAACTTGGTTGTATGCTCTTCTTTTAGTCGTTGTATTCTTGTCACCTTGAGTGACTTTTTTTCTTTAATATATTTAACCTCGATTGATTGGGGGCCAGACATTTTAATTGGGGCCATGATATTTTATTTCCACCCCAAATTTTTGAGGGGCGTATTAATCCGATATTGAAAAGACTGTTTTGCCCTTTACTAAACACAAATCTTAAAACCGTTAACACTAATTTGAAATCATAATTAGCCCCAATTCATATACCCTAAACTAAACAAAAAAATCGGTTTCTTTTTTTTCTTTCTTCTTCTCTTCTTCTTCTCTCTTCCTCTCCTCTTCCTCTCCACAACCACCACACCGACCCCAAACGATTTTTTTCTTCGAATTTATTCATCGTGGATGTTATAAGATAATCGACGATTACCTTCTTCTTGAACATGGCGCGTACAAAA
>JAJJWW010002734.1:0-18742 GCA_023531295.1 Papaver armeniacum | reverse complement strand
CGCAATGTATTCGTTTATTAATCTCGCTGAAGTATTGATGTCGCGATATTCTACTCCTACACTAATGTCACAGGTGACACATTTATTAGAACATTTAATGCATGTAGTCAGTAATTAATAGGGGTATTTTTTTCAAATTAGGGTTACAACTAACAAAACCTAATTCCCCTCAGGTGCGAATGGCAAATCATGCCACCACACCTAGCCCAAGCTAGTGCTACCATGCCAAACGCATCTGCCTTGGCCTAGCTATCTAGTCACACCAAACGCCACAAGCATGCAACCATGCAAGCCGCACCTCCGTGCCAATGGCAAATCATGCCAGCCACACCAAGCCTAAGCTAGTCGCACCCTCTATGCCAATGGCAAAGCATGCCAGCCATACCAAACGCGCAAAGCATGCCAACCATGCTAGCCGCACCTCATGCTAACGGGTAAATCATGCCCGACCATACCAAATGCGTAGAAGCATGCCAACCATCTTGCCGCACCTACGTGCAATGGCAAATCAGCACCATACCAAACGCAGAAGATCCAACCATCTTGGCCAGCGCCTCAGGTGCGATAACGGCAAATCAGGTTAGCCACACCCACAGCCCAAGTTAGCCGCACCTACTATGCCAATGGCAAATCATGCCCGACCATACCAAACGCAGCCACATGCCAACCATGCTAGTCAAGCGCTCTCATGCCCGACGGCAAATCGCGCACCACACCTAGGCCCAAACTAGCCGCACTCGCTGCGATGGCAAATCATGCCAGCCCTACCAAAAGCGCCAAAGCATGCCAACCATGCTAGCCGCACCTCCGTGCCAATGGCAAATCATGCGGCCGCACCTAGCCCAAGCTAGCCGCACCTTCCGTGCCAATGGCAAATCATGCGGCCGCACCAAACGGCCAAAAGCATGCTGACCATGCTAGCCGCACCTCCCTCGTGCGATAATGAGCAATCATGCCAGCCACACTCTTGCCCCGAGCTAGCCGCGCCATGCCAAACACACTCGCTCTTGGCCCTAGCTACGCGGTCACGCCACTTGCCAAACACCTTACCTTGGCCCTAACCGCGCCATGCCAAAGTAGCACCAGCACCTGGCTTGCAAACCATCGACCCAGCAGGTAAACCACGCATGCCATTGGCACATGCCAGCACACTCGCTGGTAGCTTTTCTCACCCGGGCGTGGCCGCAATGGTCGAGCATGCCATTGGCACATGCCAACACGCCGCTGTAGCTTCTACCTGGGCGCGACCACCACATGCCGTTGGCACATGCCCGACACGCTCGTCGGTAACCTTTCCCAACACCCAAATTGGACACGCATGCCATTGGCACATGCCAACACGCCGCCGGGTAGCTTTTTCTACCAGGGCGCCAATCTAAATTGGCCACGCATGCCATAGGCACATGCCAACACGCTCGCTCGTAGCTTTACCAGGATAGCGACCCAAATTGGCCACGCATGCCATTGGAACATGCCAACACACTCACGTAACTTTTCCTACCAGGGCCACGACCCAAATTGGCCACGCATGCCATTGGCACATGCCAACACGCCTCTAGTTTTTTCTACCCAGCGCGATCTTTTGGCCTACGCATGCCATTGGCACATGACCCAATTGGCCACGCATGCCATTGGCACATGACAACACGCTCGCTGGTAGCTTTTCCTACCATGGCGCGACCAAATTAAATACGCCATGCCATTGGCACATGCCAACCACGCTCGCTGGTAGCTTTTCCTACCAGGGCGCGACCCAAATTGGCCACGCATGCCATTGGCACATGCCAACACGCTCATTGTAGCTTTTCCTACGGTAGCGACCCAAATTGGCCCACGCATGCCATTGCCACATGCCAACATGCTCGTTGGTAGCTTTTCCCTGCGGTAGCGACCCAAATTGGCCATGCATGCCATTGGCACATTCCAACACGCCGCCGGGTAGCTTTTCCTACCAGATGCGTTACCCAAATTAACCCACGCATGCCATTGGCACATGCCAACATGCTCATTGGTAGCTTTTCTTACGAGGTCGTGACCCTGTCAAAACGCATACCATTGGCACATGCTAACATGCCATCGCCTAGTAGCTTTTCTTACCAGGACATAGCCACCAATGGCATGCACGCCATTGGCACTTGCCATACACGCATGTATTTCTGACTCATTGCCACTACACTCAACGTACCACCAAGGCATTAGACATGCCCACACGCCATTAGTAGCTAAGCGGCGTTGGCATTGCAATCAGTGCAACCCATGACAAAGGCATTAGCACATATTGGCACGTGCCTCTAGCGCGCCCCCTAGTGCGCCACTTGCACTCGAGGTGCAGCAATACTCGAGACATCAACACAAACCGGGATGCTTTCCGAGGGTTTTGGTTTGGCATCCATGACATGCGACGTACACTACCTCACATTAAGAAAGCGTGAATAGGAATAAAGCGGTCAAATAAATGAGGAAATAATGGTGAAAACGTTTTCACCCATAAGCACCTTACGGTTACCACCTCCTCCCATTATTTCACCCTTTACTCTCTTCCTTCATGAGGCAGTCGTTTCAATCTTGACTTATAAATAGGTCTTACCTATTTCCCATGGACAACAAGTCTCGGTCGGAGAAAAATACAACACTCTCGGAAAGGCACCTTTGCAAGCTCTCCAAAAAAGATTTCATCTCTTTGCAAGCTTCCCTAAGATTTCACTTTACGATACAAGTCGAGACACTACTCTCCGGAATTGTCTGGTCTCAACACCTTTCTTTGCTTCCTCCCCAAATCAACCCTTCTCCTCCACTTTGTGACCAGAAGCAAATCCGGAACGGCCGTTTCTTGGTTTAGGCGTACTTGTACAGATTGATCTCTCGAACCTAGAAAGTGCTCACGTGCAGCACATTTGTTTAGGGTTTAAACCAGTTTCTCACTCACCTACCAATTTGCAAAATCGGCGGAAACGATTTTACCCATAAACAATTGGCGACCACAGTGGGAGGTTCGATCTTTCGGTTACAATGTCAATTTTCAGCCGGTGATCTCATTCTTCTACCCGAGATGTCAAGATGGTAGAGGAAGGCGATCCACCGACTCAGGCTGCCGAACGACTCAATTATCGATCATGACGCGACAAGGGATGGCGGGACTTTCCACAACGGTGTTCCCGAGAGGATAGAAGTATACGATCCGCCAAAGGGTCAATGGCTCGGTTATCGGGACAAGATAACGGCCGGGGACTTTCCACGACGGTGTTCCCAGGAGGATAGAAGTAGACGATCCGCCCAAGGATCAATGGCTCGGTTGTCAGACGGACCGATGCGACCGGGGACTTTCCACGACGGTGTTCCCAAAGGATAAAAATAGGCGATCCGCCCAAGGATCAATGGCTCGGTTATCAGACAAGAATTTCGATGTAGGGGGACTTTCCATGACGGTGTTTCCCATAAAACTCGGTTGTGCACCGGAAGGTTTCCTTTTCATCAAGAGACCTAAAAAACCAAGTAAGTCCTACCTAGACAAGATACATGGTTCGCTCTTTCAAGTTTTCACGGAATGATAAAACCAATAGCCATGTTATATTTCACCCCATGTCATCTACCAAACACATTCCATGGTTTTCCTGGGATGCTTGCAACACTTTCAATCATAACCAAGACAACATCATTTCCAAATACAATTCATTCCAAGAGAATAATCCAAAACCATCAAGGTAACATTTATCTGTCAACCCCAAAAATCCAGAAAATCAAAACCATAAACCAGGCGTTTCCATTTGCCTTTCAAAAAAAAAAAAAACCTAAAATAAGAAGTTCAAAATACGAAAATGTATTCAAGGAAAGTTTTCAACAACGGCTTGCTCCTCTTAGCAAAGGCCTCCCTCGTGCTCTGGAGAGCCGGCCTTTTCAACTTCAGCTGCCTGCACAATTTTTTGAATTCTGCTTCCTACTTCTTCACCATGTCTGCGGAAGGACCTTCGAATGTTTCGACCAGAAACTTCTCGACCTCAGAGAAACCTTCAACGAACCAAAGAACGTTGAATTCAAAGTTTACACACATGTCACGATAGAACCTCCATCTCGAGATTACATCCTCAGAAGCGGTATGACCGATCCGTTGCACATGTCGTCAATCGAAGACAAAGCTTCCTCCACCCGCTTACTGAGCACTTACCCGAACTGCGTTTGTCGGACGCGCTAACCATACGCGCATACCAGACGCGCATGCCGTGGCACACATGCCACACGCGTATGCCAGCCACAATACCACACCATGCGCTAACGGCATGCATCCTTCCAGTAGCTAACATCTTGCGCCCTTCGGCCTCATCTCCTCGCTCCACAACCCGGCCAAGCGGCGTCCTCCTCACCGCTTCGAAGCGATTGCCATGGCTCGAGCACTCCGTGATCAAAATTGTGCCATCTCTGCGCAATACACTTACGATCACCCCGAGAACCGAGACGCTTCCGCCACCCAACGTTTCTTCAAGCACGATAGCTCCAACCGTCACCCGAGACGCTACTCCACCATCGGGCAAGGTCTTGGAAGAGGGAAGAAGCCTACATTCTTTACCACTGTTGATTTGATGAAAAGACAAAAGGCACTTGACGGGACGTGCGTTTATAGATAAAGAGGCTCGCGTTGGTCTTGAGCGCCCAATAGAAGGGAATCAACAATCCAATTTCATCACACGTAAAGATCGGGAACGACTTCTCCTAAATAGAGGCAAAGTTATGAGATTCTATATTTCTCCAAGGCGTAGCGTCAAGGCATATTTGCATCCCTCAACCGCACTTGCATCAGGAAGGCGACTTTTTCGAGCGGGAAGTCGTTCCCAAACCTCAACCTCATGGAAGCGGTCGATAGATGGAAATGGGGACTCCTAACCAATGTATCAGGAATCGAGGAGCGTTTGACGTTCTCTCCTGAGTGGCTCCACTTCAACGTTCTCCAACAATGACTCAAGCTTCAACGTTAAGCCCGGCGACCGCTCAGCTTCAACGTTCGCTCCAAAGCCGCTCGTAAAGTTTCGGCGTTATCTCCATAAGCTGCGACATTTGGCTCCTTAAGTTTCAACGTCCTCTCCAAAGAAGCCGCTTCAACACCACTCCTTCTTGCAAAGGGTCGTGCCACCACGCTCCCCACGTCAAGGATCATGATCGCGACCCGACCAACCTTTCGTAGTCGTGGCCACCTTTTGATCCACCGCCATCCTCAAAACGACATGAATACATAATAACCGCGACCGAGTACTTTACCAAGTGGGTTGAAGTTGTCCATTTGAAAAGGAACCACTTTGGAGCCACGATCGCGGCGTTCTTCAAGGAACACATCATCTGCCCGTTTTGGCGTACCTAAACACATCATCACCGACAACGGCACGCCTTTTGCTAACAAGCAAGTACAGGAACTACTTGAGAGGTACGACATTAAAACAAGTCTTCTCTACCATCTACTATCCCAGGGAAATGGGAAAGCCTAAAGTACCAACAAGACTACGATCCAGATCCTCGCCAAAACAAGACACGACAATCCCAGGACCTGAAAAAGCAATTTCCAATGGCTCTCTGGGCGTCTGAGCATCTCTATAAGCTCCCACCGGCATGTCTCCCTACTCCCTCGTCTCACGATGGGGACGTGATCCTCCCAACGGAAATCAAGATCCCGTCTGCCCGGAATCGCCCGCGACAAGTGGACCTCGGTGGAATGAAGCAGAAACACTCAATGCGAGAATCGCAAAACTAGATATTATAGACTCCCGAGAAGATCCGGGCGGAGGAACATGCACAAGCATACGAAACAGGATTTCCAAGGCGTACAACGACCATGTAAAATCCGGGGTTTTTAAGGAAGGAGATCACGGTGCTAAAAAACCGCCAAACACATCAGACAAGATGCATCGGCATGAAGTTTTCTCCCAAATGGGAAGGGTCGTACATAATCACTAAAGCGTATGGCGGTGGTTACTACAAGATTATCAAAGAAGATGGGGAAAGCTAGATGCGGTCATCAACGGAAAGTGGCTTAAGGAATACTACGCCTAATCACTTCCTGCAACATGCTACATCAAAAATAGAGGAGCCTTCAAACTTCGTGATACAAGTCGAGAAAAGCCCATCTAATAAATTATAATCCCTACAAAATATCATCTTCAATCGACCATGATATCTTTCGGTCCTACTCTTCAAGTATCGAGTTAACTCTTCATCCTCGGTGACTCCAAGGCCAAAGCTTTATCCTCTTCCAGCATGGCTTTTGTGGCAGGAATCACACCAGCAAGAATACCAG
Organism: Papaver armeniacum; assembly: GCA_023531295.1. Taxonomy (NCBI): domain Eukaryota; kingdom Viridiplantae; phylum Streptophyta; class Magnoliopsida; order Ranunculales; family Papaveraceae; genus Papaver; species Papaver armeniacum. Next base: position 12,465 of record JAJJWW010002734.1, on the reverse strand, counting down.
CTTTGTCGACCTTCCTTTGAATGGCTGACTCTGCAGCAGCACGGATGGATATATTCTCTATCTCAGCAATCATTGGCAAAAGACAGTTCACTACGGAAACCAAGGCGGACGAACAACACTTCACTACGCTCTGGTAGCGATATGACCGTCTGTCTTCCATATCCTCGTATAAAGGACCACAATTCTTCCGCTTTGAGAAACCGCCAACATTCCGATAATTGGAGGAGAGACACCTCATACGAGTCCCAAACGACGAACACTGCATAGGGGTATTCATGACAAGAGAGCCCTAAATCAAGCGTTCTCCAAGTCTGCTGACGATCAACAAGGTTGGATTTGAAGGGAGGGGAACGACTAGGTCATCCTCGTCGATAACGATAACGCATTCTCCAACGGGATATCTCTGCACAAGGAAAATTTTCCATTCATCAAACAAGCGGTAAAGCGTACGTCGGTCCACCAAAGAAGAAGAAAACATACGGGTATGATTTTCTTAACCCGAATAACCTTTGTTGGGATGCTCTGCCCGAGTCGGACCTCGCGCCTTCACTGGAGAGAACCTGGATGGTTAGAAGATGGTTCGTATCTGTGCGACATGACAAAGAGAGAAACTCAACAAGAAGAACCCTTTCTCAAACGAGGGAGATGATGCAATTACGTTGGGTATGAATACGGAACCTTAAAAAAAGGAAAGGAAGCAATGAGGGACATAACGCTTCCAGATTTTAGCATGGATAATGCCCTGATTGAAGCCGCGCGTGAAGGAAGGCAAAACAAGGAAACTTTGCTATCTGTGTAAAACACCTACTCCCTCCTTGTTTACACCGGTCCCGCCCGGCTAGCACAATCGGCTTCCCCACCTTCTTGCGCGGTCCCACCAGCTAGCACGCTCGGTTTCCCAACTCACGCCCAACTTCCCGAGCGTCGCCCAAGTTGCACGAGTCCCACCAATTGCGCCAACTTCCCAATGACCGCCCAAGTCGCGCCAGCTAGACACTCAGCTTCCCCACCTTGCGTCGGTCCCGCCAGCTAGCACGCTCAGTTTCTCAACTCACGCCCAACTTCCCAACGTCGCCCAAGTTGCACCGGTCCCACCAATTGTGCCAACTTCCCCATGACCGCCCAAGTCGCGCCCGGCTAGCACACTCGGCTTCCCCACCTTGCGCCGGTCCTTGCGTGCTAGCACGCTCACTTTCCCAACTCGCCAACTTCTCAATGCCGCCCGACTTCTGTCTCTCAATGATGTTGACTCCCCAATCGTGCCCGACCTCCCCGGTTTGTGCAAAACCCGCGAGGCAAGGATTCCAAATCCTATTTATAAAAGGTCGGACAAGCCTCCTCAATTCTCTTTACGATTTCTTTCTTTGATAGTTTGTCACCATCTTATGTTTACCTCGCAACAAAGCTCTGTTCAGAGCTAAGTAGGGGACTTAATGTTGATGGTGGTTTTTAAACAAAGGGTAAAATCGTAAAACCCCAAATAACCTAATGTCACCTGGTGACACATTTATTAGAACATTTAATGCATGTAGTCGGTAATTAATAGGGGTATGTTTTCAAATTAGGGTTACAACGAACAAAACCCTAATTCCCTCAAGTGACAATGGCAAATCATGCCGACCACACCTAGCCCAAGCTAGGCTGCGCCATGCCAAACGCACTCTGCCTTGGCCCTAGCTATGCTAGTCACACCAAACAGCTAAAGCATGCCAACCATGCTAGCCGCACCTCCAGTGCCAATGGCAAATCATGCCCGACCACACCTAGCCTAAGCTAGCCACCTCTATGCCAATGGCAAAGCATGCCACCATACCAAACGCCAAAGCATGCCAACCATGCTAGCCGCACCTCTATGCCAATGGCAAATCATGCCCGACCATACCAAACGCCAGACATGCCAACCATGCTAGCAGCACCTCTATGCCAATGGCAAATCATGCCAGACCATACCAAACGCGCCGAAGCATGCCAACCATGCTAGCCGCACCTCGTGCCAATGGCAAATCATGCCGACCACACCTAGCCCAAGCTAGCCGCACCTCTATGCCAATGGCAAATCATGCCAGCCATACCAAACGCGTGAAGCATGCCAACCATGCTAGCCAGCTCCTCGGTGCCAATGGCAAATCATGCCGACCACACCTAGCCCAAGCTAGCCGCACCTGCGTGCCAATGGCAAATCATGCCAGCCACACCAAGCGCGCCTAAAGCATGCCAACAATGCTAGCCGCACCCTCCCGCCAATGGCAAATCATGCCGACCACACCTAGCCCAAGCTAGCCGCACCTACGTGTAATGGAAAATCATGTCGGCCACACAAACGCGCCAAAGCATGCCAACCATGCTAGCGCACCTCGTGCCAATGGCAAATCATGCCGACCACACCTTGCCCAAACTAGCCGCGCCATGCCAAACACACTCTTGCCTTGGCCCTAGCTACGCTAGTCACGCCACGCCAAGCCAAACACCCTTACCTTGGCCCTAGCCGCCATGCCAAATTAGCGCCTCGCACCTAGGCTTGCAAACCATGCGGCCTAGGCCAAATTAGCCACGCATGCCATTGGCACATGCCAACACGCTCATTGTAGCTTTTCCTACCGGGCGCGACCTAATGGTCGAGCATGCCATTGGCACATGCCAACACGCTCGCTAGTAGCTTTTCCTACCGGGCGCGACCCAAATTGGTCACGCATGCCATTGGCACATGCCAACACGCTCGGCTGGTAGATTTTCCTACCCGCAGGCGCGACCCAAATTGTACGCATGCCATTGGCACATGCCAACACTCTCATTGCTTTTCCCTACCGGGCGCAACCAAATTGGCCACGCATGCCATTGGCACATGCCAACCTGCGCTTCGGCTTGGTAGCTTTTCCTAACGGTAGCGACCCAAATTATTTTTACGCATGCCATCGGCTGTACCAACACGCTCTCAGTTTTCCTACCGGGCGCGACCCAAATTGGCCACGCATGCCATTGGCACATGCCAACACGCTCGCCGGTAGCTTTTCCTACCGGGCGCGACCCAAATTGGCCACGCATGCCATTGGCACATGCCAACACGCTCATTGGTAGCTTTTCCTACCGGGCGCGACCCAAATTAGCCACGCATGCCATTGGCACATGCCAACACGCTCATTGGTAGCTTTTCCCTACCCGGCGCGACCCAAATTATTACGCATGCCATTGGCACATGCCAACACGCTCATTTGGTAGCTTTTCCTACCGGGCGCTACCCAAAATTGGCCACGCACGCCATTGGCACATGCCAACACGCTCGTTGGTAACTTTTCCTACCGGTCGTGACCCTAGTTGGCCACGCATGCTATTGGCACATGCCAACATGCATCGCTGGTAGCTTTTCTTACCAGGACATAGCCCTAATGGCCATGCACGCCATTGGCACTTGCCATACAAGCCAGTAGCAGCTCTGGCATTGCCACTGACACTCAACGTACAAGCATTCCGCACATGCCACACACGCCACTAGCGGCTACGGCATTGCCACTTGAACTCAAGGTGCAACCCACAACAAAGGCATTCGCACATGCCGGTGGCACATGCCACGCGCCTCTAGAAGCGCCACTTGCACTCAAGGTGCAACCAACACTCGAGACATCAACACAAGGCGGGGGATGCTTTCTAGGGTTTTGGTTTGGCGGTCACGACATCACGGCATACACTACGCTCATATTAAGAAAGCGTGAATAGGAATAAAGCGGTCAAATAAATGAGGAAATAATGGTGAAAACGTTTTCACCCATAAACACCATCACGGTTACCACCTCCTCCCATTATTTCACCCTTTACTCTCTTCCTTCATGAGGCCGAGTCGTTCAATCTCGACTTGTATAAATAGGTCTTACCTATTTCCACCGGACAACAAGTCTCGGTCGGAGAAAAATACAACACTCTCGAAGAGGAAACTTTGCAAGCTCTCCAAAAAGCTTTCATCTCTTGCAAGCTTCCTAAGATTTCACTTTACGATACAAGTCGAGACACTACTCTCCCATAATTGTCTCAGTCTCAACACCTTTCTTTGCTTCCCTCCCCAAATCAACCCTTCTACTCCACTTTGTGACCGAAGCAAGTCTGGGAACGGCTATTTCTTGGTTTAGCCGGACTTGTGCAGTTGATCTCTCGAATCTAGAAAGTGCTCACGTGCGGCACATTTGTTTAGGGTTTAAACCGGTTTCTCACTCACTGCCGAATTTACCAAAATCGGCGGAAACGATTTTACCCATAAACACCACGGTGGGAGGTTAATCTCTCGGTTGTAAAGTCAATTTCTTGAAATCCGATTCAATTTTATCAATTTCAAAAAGGGTAGATCTTAGAACCAATTCAATCAACAATTCATTTCAAGATGGTGGAACTCGGGTCTGGATCAGCAATCAATTCTGATGGAGCTAGTGTGGATAACACTCCCGGTGTCGATGTACCCGTCAGTGGATCTACGGTGGTCAATACATCTCGTGGAGCCGTCACTTCTATCACCAACGCTAGCGGAGCAGGAGACATTCCAGTAGGTGTAACACCTCCCATCACCAGAGCCAGAGCAGCCGCGAATCCCGGCATCTCCTCAAGTGTAACGCCTCCAGTGGTCACCAGAGCAAAAACTTTCACTCCTTCATTAGGACGAGGAGCCGGATGGACGAGAGGAAGACCACCATCCATTACCATTGCGGACTTGATGGAGAAGCAGGAAGTTCTTGCTAAGACTCAAACGGATATGGCCGCAACTCAGAAAGAGGTACTCACTTTCTTTAAAACTTTAACAGAACGATTGCCACAAGATTCACGGCAACCCTTGGAGCCAACAAGGGATCCCTTCAATACACCTGGAGCAGGCGTTTCCACTCGGACCCACATGAGTGAAGAAGCTCGTGTTACTCTGAGAACGCCCAAGGGAAAGGGACCAGCCATCCAACTTCATCACACGTGAGGACCCGGAACGACTTCTCCAAAAACCGAGGCAAAGAAAATCGATGGATGCATACCAACATCGGCCCGACGTACCCTCAAGATGTGCAACGAATCCCTCTTCCAAGAGGATACACCTCTCCTCGGTTCTCCCTCTACGATGAGTGCGGTAGCAGCTCGTGAACACATCTTTCGATTTATGGAATCCTTGGGGAGCATGAGTACAATCATGTTCTCACTTTGAAAGAGTTCTCGAAGTCACTCACGGGAAGGGCGTACACAGTACAACAACATCGCACCTAACGGCATATCTAATTGGGGAGAGATGGTTGGTGCTTTCTATAGGAAGTATTTCTTCGTATCGAGCGATCACCTTTTCGGATCTAGGGAGAGTCTCTCAGCGGAACAACGAGCATCCGAACGACTTCGTTAAAAGGTTCAGAACTCAAGCACTAGATTGTCATGATCTGACGAACGTCACTGAACGTCAGTTGGTGGAGCTGTGCATCAACGGGATGATACCCATATACTGGCGCTTTACTAGAGAATGCGGGCTTTGGGACGTTCTCCGAACTCCATGAAGCTGCCAAACGTTCAGCCCACAACTTCCCCGACATTGCTAGAGTGAACTAGGGTTGTTCGAAACGAAGATCCACGTGAGATTCGAGGAAACAGGCGTCTCACAAACAAGCAATACAACACTGGTCCTTACAGTGAGCGTGGTAGGCGAAGGAGGAAAAAGGAAAGCTTGACAGCGAACAACAACCCCAAGCATGCGGCTCCGGCACATACGACTTTTTCTCAAAAGGGAGCGGGCAAGACTCACACAAGACAGAAGATACAGGCTTCCCATTCCCCATGAGTGAAGTAATGGAACTCTTGGAGGCATGGATTCAAGACGATGCCATCAAGCTGCCTCCTATCAGACGTCCACCAACTGAGAAAGATATGGCGGATCCCAAGTAATGTCGCTACCATAAGTTAGTTCACCATCCAACCAAACAATGCAACAGGTTGAAACAAATCTTCAGAGAAAAGATATAGACGGGAGAACTCCAGCTTGGAAACGAAGGTGTTTGTAGAGATCCTCTTCTGTCGAGAATCGCATGATTTACAGGGTTCCGTTATAAAGGCTGGTACAATCTATGATGGAACATTTATGCGAGATCTTGTACTTCTCCAAAGCACAACGTCAGGACATATTTGCATCCCTCAACCGCGTTGTCTCACGGAAGCGCTTGTATCGGAAGAGGAAGCGGTCTCGAAACCTCGATCCCCTTCTTTGGAAGATGCAAGCAAGGGAAATTGGGGACTCTTACCGTTTGCTCGTTTGAGGGATATCGAGTTCGATAACACATTGATCGATACGACCACTGAATTCAACATCATCACCCTCCAGACCTTAAAAGCAGCAAAGATTTCAAAACAGAGGCTACTCGCAACCCAACTGTGATTAAGACTCCGGAAGGAGAACTCGAGAGATGCATATGGATACATCGATCTTGAAGTAAAATTGGGTGATGCCTCGACACAAGCAAAGTTCTACATAGTCGAGAGAACATCCGAACTACGACATGATCCTAGGGCGCTCTTGGATATACGACGACAAGGCAACACTAGGAGTCTGTCCTCTCACAAACTATGATACCCGAAAGGATCTCAACATGCCGTCTAGACCTAATGACTGCCCTATTGCCACGCCACCCGCAACTTGCCAACGTGATACAACTTCTGGAGAGAGCTTGTCGGCATACATTAAAAGGTTCGAGCTCAAGTAAGTCTCATCGCGCAACCTTTTTACAATCAAGCTGCTCCTCACTCCGATAAGTCCTGAGGGTGGCTCCAACCAACAAACCAACCCTGGATAAGAGATGTGAATGGGAAAGCGGCCCCTTCAAACAGTTTATCAGGATCCTAGAAGGTGTCTCAATCAAAGACGACGAGTCCGACAAGTCCAAGGTCCAGACATCTACACGTCCAAACCCATTTGGAATTGGAGATCTAGTGACGAAGACAACCGCATTCAAGGTTGGAAGCATTACGGTGAAAGTGGCTACCCCACTGACTCACCTACGAAAGGAGGATGAACCATACAGTAGCGAGATGTCATCCTAGGCGGCTCACGCAAGCTCATCAACGTTGACAAGCTAGAAGGCGTAACAATTCACTCGCGATGGCTCCAGCCCTACCGTACTTAATACGTTGTGCTACCACTTTCCGGCGTCCTCCATATTTGTAATTCCTACGGAAAATTATTGCAATACTTGCATTCATAGTTAGGGTTTCGATTTTCAATTTTCAATTAAATTGAAGCATTATTTTCATCTGAGAACCTCTTTACCCCTAAAAACACAAAGTCTGAGTTAGCCTAAATCAACCTACTAGAGCAAGGAATGAAACCCTAAGCAAACATCTCACGGGAAGAAGGAAATATAATGTGTGCACAAAAGGAAGATGATTTGAGCCATTTACCCCAACAAGACCAAGGAGATCTCACGTCGGAGCACATACGAATGCAATCTTAACGAGGTTATGACATAAACCTTTATTCAAAGTAAGCAAACAGAAGAAAAGATCTTGAACTCAGCCGCCCAGTACAAGAAAGATGTTCAAGAATTACGGGAATACACTTGAAAAGAGAAAAAGAAGCAAAGAGGTTTAGCCGTCAATAAGAAGCGACCGCGCCTTTGCACCCTTTGCTAGGTCTGCTTCCAACGCCATCACACCTTCTCAGCTTCTCCTTCGGAGCCTCGGCTTAAAACCGGATGTTTCATGACAACACTCTCCGTCGTAACATCATCGGCGGGAGCAGCTTCCAAGTCTTCCTCAAAGGACACAACAACATTAGGGGTTGCGGCCCATCCCTTTCGAACACTCGGGTCCGTGCATGTCGAGTCAGGATTATCACACCGTCTGGATTGGATAATCACGCCTATCTTCATCAGGAGGCCGTTTATGCTCCACCCTCCGCCTCTTTAATCGCGCTACAAATATCTCTCGCCCTTGCGCTTGCTGGTGCTCGCAACTTCCTCATGCCTCCACCGCTCTTCCATGTCGATCGCAGTTGAAAGGGCACATATGCGTCCCCACAGCAATACGCAGGCGCGAAATGGACATCCCCAGTATAGCACGACCGACTTCACGAAGTGGGAGGTCAATTTTATCCATTACCTCTTCGTGCGCATTAGTTTGGGTTTGTCAACTTGAAACTTTTTTCTCGAGAAGTTACGAAATGATCATCGCCCACTTTGCTTCCATGATAAGAGCTGCAAAGAAGAAGTTATGAGCGCACAAAAATGTATGTATCATCATCGGTCAATCGAAAGATCGGATAAGTACGGAGCAATACACGAGATATAGAAGGAACGACTATGTGATGAGAAGAATCCTTAGAATTTTTCTTTATAATCTAGCAAGTCAACAGAATCCCAGGAGAAAAGAAGTCTTTACTTGCCACCTATAAAGGCTACCGATTCGAGATAGCGATCAACGATGCTTATCGGATATATCTTAGGAAAGTCATCGTGTAACGAAGGAGAGTGCACCGGGCACTGCGACGTCCCTTAAAATGCTCGGTCCGTATCACGAAGCCGGGTTGAAGTAGTCTGCATCATCTTGGCATCTCGCATCCACTCGACATTTGTTAATGGTTCTTCTTCTCAAAACACGGACGGGTTCGGGTTGGTGCAAATCATGCGCCTCTGCAAAATGTGTTGATACATGATTGCGTAATCTCCATGGCTATCATCGTGGTACCGTTTAGGGTATGTCGCCTCTCTCCGTAAATCGCATATATCTAACGATAGCGGACTCCATTTTTAGCTAAAATAAAATTTTATCGGTATCACAATGGATTTAAAACGGTCTATTGTTTCGTAAATGTCACCCAGAAAAAAATAAAAAATGCACCTAATCATGAAATATGAAGAACATATAATATGGATAATACGATGTCCAGCATATCTGAGTAGAAACTAAAAATATCATACAAGAACAAAATAGCAAACGTCTAATAAGGCCTCGCTAATCAACACAATTTTAACCAGTTTTACTAGTCTGAGGGAAAAAGCTGACTTTCTAGCACAACTTCCGTATCAGAACCATCATCACCTCTCTGACCACTACCATGAACACTACCCTGCCAACTACCACCCAAGCTCAGCCCTAAAAACTTACTAGAGTTTGGTAAATCACTAAGCATTGGCGAGACATGCCCCGTTGATGGGTTGGGCTCTACATGAAGGTTACTCTCAACACCGTAAGGTACATAATAAGCATTCGATGCGGATGGGTCTGCAGCTGGACGCTTGCGACGTCGTTGGGTCTCCGGCAAAGATACTTGATAGACGCATTTATGTGTCTATTTTGATCTCAATTGTATTTAGGGAATTTTGATAAAGTGCCCCGCTTTATTGACCCCCACTAAAATACTGCCCCCGGTATTTTAAACTTTTCTAAATTGCCCTTGCGGTTAGTTTTTCCTGTCTGGGCCCACAAAAATGAGTCGACTCTCGTTTACCCGTCAAAAAATCCGGTGAGATTACTTAACTACCCTACCACATATAACCTAAAAGCCTAATACTCCCACACATAACATGCGCCTCCTTTCTTTTTCTTCCTTCTTCATTTCACGGTTCCTTTCTCTGTTCTTCTATAACCTTCTTCTTTGAAATCTAAGATAACATCAACAACTCGTTTTCTTTATTTCTTTTTGTTTCATTTTCTTCTTCTAAATCTCGAGATAACAACCCTTTGAGTTAGGGTTTGATTTTAGTATGATTACGCTATTATGGATCTTCATCGTCGGTAAAAGATTTGAAGGTTTACGGTGCAATCATGAGCTAGGGTTTGCGGATGATTTTTGTTTGATTACTCAATCGATGCAAGTTCCAGATCGATTTCATGAAGGAAGAAGATGTGAAAAATTAATTTGGGATTTTTTTTTTTTATGTAAAATTTTATATAGATGAAATTCGAGATATGGGTTTGTGTGAAGTTGTGTATGAACATTTGTTTTGTCGTGGAACTGAATTTATTGATTAATCAGGTTTTGGTCGATTCAATTTGGGAATTTCCTTTAATTAGGGCTCTTGAGAAATTCAGGGGTCTTTTTATATTCCTAATTTTTCTGATTTTGTTAGTTTTTTATTTTTTCTGATTTTGAAATATTTGGTGATTGTGATTATTGGTTGTGATTGTGATTATTTGAAATATGTGGTGAAGATTTTAGAGGAGAAAAGGAAGATTAGGTTCTATGTTACTGCAATGCAGGATGTTGATTGTGTTGGATTTATGGCTGAATATAATGGTGATATAGATGTGTCGGTATTTGTCTATGTTAGGTTTAGGGTTCATGTTGTGGATTTTGGGGTTCTTCATCTTCAGGGGATTTAGGGTTCATAAGGATTTTGAAAGAACACAAGGGATCGAATTAACTCAACGCTGAGTTCAGTGGACGAGTTATCAAAGATTTTCCAACTCAATTAGGGGCTTTTAAGACTTTTTGACGCTGCCACCTATGCACTAACGCCTTGTAACTGGCGTTTACCGTTTTTTAAATAAAACGGTCAAGGCAAGGGTACTTTAACAAATTTCCAAAAAACGGGGGCAATTTTTTAGTGTAATGTGAAACGTAGGGGTACTTTATCAAAAAGCCCTTTATTTATTGTTAGTGCTTGATTTTGTACTTATTTGGCTTTTTATGTCTTTATAGGTGTTTTTGGAAGAAATAAGCTTATGCGACAAAATTGGCTCGAAAAGTGGTATTTGCGCTCGTCGGAGAAAAGTGCTTAATGGACCCAAGATTTGGATAAGGGGCACCTCATTTTCTAAGGGGTATCCCAACTGCTATTTACACCCCATCAGAGGATAAGGGGCACCTCATTCAGGGTAACTACTTTTGGCAGACCGGAGCTGGTTAGGGGGAGGTCATCTTCTCCCATTTGAAATTCAGAAAAAGGCGGGAACATTTCTTTCACGCTGCAAATTTAGGGATCGGAAGTTGGACGTGATTTAACGAGATTCAATCGCTGATTCTCATGGATTGGACCTGTTAGAGCATAATAGGGATGGTAAGAGTGATTTTATTGATCGAAGTTGGCTGGATCATCGAGATGACGCAAAACAGGGCCATGGACTTTTCACGAGAATTTCAGGCGAGACTAGGGCAAGTTTATGTCGGATTTCTTCGTGCATTTGGATAGATATGGGCCTGGTTTGATGAAATAGGATTGGTATGGGGTTTCAGTTCGATAAAGAAGTGAGAGATGGTCACGTACGATAAAACGGGGAAGATATTCACGGGCTATATGGAATACATTTTCAATCGTGTTCTTTGGAGATTCTCATGGGTTTTACTGGGCATTGGATGGATATACCCAAAACAGGCCTGGTAAGTGGTGGATATTCGAAAAAGAGGAAGATTTCTTCCTCTCTCGGTTAAACAGGGTAATGGCAAGTTACGGGATTTTCTGTGTGGTTATAATGGGAAGTTACGTGGGTTCTCTGAAAATCTTTTGCTAACGAATTTGGAGAGATTCTGCACGGTTGGACAGCTCATAACGCGTAAGAAAAAGGAAAGATAAATCACGTCTTTGGAAAGAAAAGTCCGAGACTTGAGGCGAGGAAAAGAGAGCGATTTAATCGAGTTACAAAGGCACGAGGTGTATAAAAGAAGTTGTGGGAGTCCCCGAGAAGGGAGTCGAGACTTTGGGGACGATAGAATCGGAGCGAGAGAAGCAGTGAAGTTGCGGGAATATTCACCTCTGCTGGGTGAAGAAGAGAAGCGAAGAATATTGGATAGACGAGGACGATCCCGAGGCGATCTTATTTAAACGAGCATAACGAGTATCGATGTTCAACAGATCACATATATCCCAGCTTGTCATCTTTTCTTTGTAACAGTTCAACACCCGTTGTAACAGTTGTTTGTAACGCCACTGAAGCGTTGCAAACTTTCTGCTTTATTAGTTTTCTCTTGTTTTTCACCTATTTGAGCTATGAACAAGTATTTTGAGCACGTGAATAATATGAGGAGATAAACCCCAACACTAAGGCGACGGAGGAAGCCATATTTCATGCATGTGGTAATTCTATTAATTCTTTTATGACTTGTTGCATTGATTTTTAATCGTATCTTATGATTATTATTGAATGATTGTGATTTCAATTGATGGGTCATGCTTTCTTAAGTGTTTTGATGTCTCATGCTTTAGATATACAGTCATTACTTTCAAAATCTACTTTCGGCAATGAATTAGAGTCAATAAATTTGAGCTATAAATGTCTAGAATTATTAGTTGAACCACATGAATGTGAGAACTGGTGAAATCTTGAGTCTCAGTACCTCTCGATCTCGTGACAGTATTTTGTATATATTTTCTACTATTAAGTCTAAAATCAATCTCATTAAGTCCGAGTGAACGACATCTTTCTTACCACTTTACAACAACTTCAAAACTACATCAATTTTTGGCGCCGCTGCCGGGGACTTGTATTTAGGTTTTAGGTTTTAGATTTATTTTTGTTTTTTATTTGTAGGAT
>JAJJWW010002733.1:0-13082 GCA_023531295.1 Papaver armeniacum | reverse complement strand
CCAAGAGTGACATCTATAAAAACTGAATTGTGTTGACTCAATGAGTTAATTAACAAACAAATATCAAGCAAAGAATTTAAAGAACCAATATTTTTATAAAACTAAACGAAGCAAAATAATACCAACATCCTCAACATTTAAAAAAATAAATAATAATAATCAAAATAAACAATTTCTAAAAACAAAAACCACATTATTCGAAAGTTATGAATCCAGAAACTGGTGAGCACCTACATCCGCCACAACTATGCATCCCAATTGCACGAGATCAAGTACTTTCGTGGTATCCACGATACAATGTAATTCGGATACTGTCAACGTACCAATGAGTACAAGGTTGTTCGAATTCACATGGATGGTAAAGTTCAAATACACACTCTAGGAGACAAGAGGGGATGGAGGAACATAGCATAGGAGATTCCTTATACTTTTCGGAGTTCAGTGTGTACGCACATGGTTGTATTTTTTGGAAGGATTGTTGTCACAGATATTGGTATAATATCTTTCAATTTACACACCGAGACGTTCCATAAACATTCTCCACCCCCCGCATCATATTCCCCGGGAGTGAATTTTGGATAAATACTAACCCATCACTTGGGATGGTCATGTTCGAGTTCGCATTTTATTTTACTACATCCATGAGGGGATTGATCGCCCCGGGATAGATTTCTCGCTCCGATTTCCCAAGAAAATATTCATACATGGGCACTGTGAAGGAATGGAATTGGAAATTATAAGATAAGCATTTACATTGAAGAGGATGAATGGCCGACTTATAACCCGATAGCCTTTGTAAATAACAAGGACCTCTTATTTTGGCAAAATACGCGTTTATTGCGTTACAATACACTCACCGTAACTTGGACGGAAATTTGGGGGCACTACGAAAGTGGAAACAAGGGTTGCAATTATTCCTCACATGAGGAGCGCCGTCTCGTTGAAGAATTTTGTTGGACAATCGGAACGTGTACTCACGATGTCCATGCCGCTAACACATTCCTAGGCTTATCTATGTAGCTTTTTTTCTTGCTTTTTTTTTCCTATGCTAAAATGTACAATTTATTCATTGGGTTATTTATGTTGCCTTTTTTTTTTTTTCCTTGTATTTTTTTGTTTTTGTTTTGGTGTTTGGATTTTTTTCTATGTTGAAATGTTCAATTTCGTGCATCAACATGAAAGTGTTGCCGTTAAATGTTGGGTTATTGTTTAACTAGCCAACATTTGTTTTTTTTCCTTTTTTTATGTTACACCTATGGTCCAAGCCCGGTACAAGCCACCCCAACCGACCTAGGTAATTAAATTAAAAAGGAAATTTGATAAATATGAAAATATTCATTCCATATATCTCATGAGATCATAATTTATTTTAGTTTGTTATGTTCGTTATGTATATTAGATTAAAAGGAAATTAGATCAACATGAAAATATTCATTCCATATCTCCTTATATTGCTACAATATTCGATGTAAATACCAAAGAATAGGTGATTTAAGATAATGATGGAAAACCTAAGAAATTAGGTTTTCCTTAGAAATATATATAAATTACACCAAGCATAGAAAAAAATTAACATAGAGTATTAAGAGGAAAATGAGTTATGCTAAGAGGGGATGAGATGAAATCGAAGAGAAGATCCAAAAATGTCCCTCGATCGATGGTCTGGTCCTCGTAAATTGAGGATTATCATTACTGTGGACGGAATAACTATTGTTCCCGGTGTTCCTCTCAACGCTGTAATTAGTTCCCGTTGTCGTAGTGTTGACAATGATGATGTTCCTATTTATACGATGTTATTCCCGGTGTTCCTCCGGACGCGCCGTAATCGATGGCGATGAGGATGTCGATGTTTTCGATTATTGTGATGTTCCTACCGTGAATGATGATGCTCCTGCTTCTATTATTGAAATTATTGATGAAGATCGGGCCCCATGTTCCGGATATGGGGCATAATCCAAAAGTTAACAAGCATGATCTTAACAAGCATGTGGAGCCTCGATGAAGCGAGAGTAAATGACAAATGGGAGGATGACAAGGCGCCCAAGCTCGCTGGTTTGAGTGATCAAAGTTCACCTCAAAGATTGCAAGAAGAATTGTTTGAAGATGGGGATGGTTCATTTGATATGGTTTTTTTTTTTTGATGATATGGTTTGATTTATCGATTTCATTTTGTGGACGCTTTGAAAGTTGTTTTCGTTTCTTGTTTCATTTGCTAATTTTGTCATTTAGAAGAAGGTGATGTTTATGAATTCTTTTATTATTTAGGTATTGGAATCATGAAATAAATCAAATAATTATTTACAAGTTCATAGACTTTATTAATGCAATATATTCTTGCAAATTTATTTATTTATGAGGTGTGCATTCTTTTGGAAAAATAAATATAATTAGCCGAAAGAATCCGGAGGAAATATAGAAAAATACAGTTTTCCCCATGTAAACAATAAGAATCAATTTATCACTTTAGGTCTGATCGATCTTATTATCTCCTTGCAAATACTTTTAACAAAAATACAGAAGTTTGAACAAGTAAAGTGCTATTGAAAGTAAAGTACTCAAGTATACGACGATGTTAATGATAATGATCTTTGCGTGGAATTGATGAGAATGAGGAACCAGACTAATCGGACAAAGAACAAAGGTTTTTGATGACCATTTTGTTTTCAAAGTGGTGGTTTTATTTATTTTTAAGTACTGCACTAGATGGAGGCTTTTTTACGCGATAGATAGGTTGACATTTATGTGATGAATGATTCACGTTGAACTTTTATGTATTCGGAAATGATGAACATGAAATGGATGGGTTTAGTTTATTTATCTTTATTAGCTTACTGTATGCATTTCCTACATAGGTGCTACCAATAATTCATACGTTTCCTCCTAAACCAAGAATAATACAGAGACAACCCAACTTAAAATTATTAAGGTAAATATTATTCGAAATAGAAAGTACTTTTTTTCTATATCCTCTTCTCGAGTTGGTTAGAGATCGAAAACAAAATTTCGAAAATTTTGGGAAACAATTTTATCATAACCGTCTACGATATATTCTCTCATAAAATAAGGAAACTAACCATATTGGTTACAAATCAAAAATTTGGAAATAAAAAGAAAAAACACCAAAAATCTTTTTTGTTTGGCGGGTGATGAAAATGGATTTTCTCATGGGATGATTTCAAAAGGAAAATCAATTCCCGCCCGATGGTTTGGTTAAATTCCAAAAGAAAAAGAAAGATGAGTTCGATCTACTTTTTCAGCTTTTATTACTCGATTCATTCTCTCTATGAAATCATAATTCTACTACTATCTCTAATCTTTACAAGGAACCTACCTCTTCAGACTCGATCTTTGTTGTTGGTGTTGATGGTGGATTTTCATTTAAGGTTAAATTTGTAAGTAACCAGAAAAATCATGCGCTGACATCTTGTAAAAGATAAAGCCACTTATAAGTGACGGATACTCCTCACTTAATTCACCAAGAATGGAGCATGTAGCAACAATCCCATTCTGTGAATACATGAAATTCCTCCAGGTTGGAGCATGTAGCAACAATCCCTTCCCAGAATTTCATATCACCTTTGTATTTCCCGTACTCATTATCGTGTGGCATGACGATCGAGTGTTACTCTTACAGAGTAACACGAACCTCCAAACACTATAATGAATCCATGTACGAAATACCCGTACAGGCTGATTCTCGGTGTGTTATACTAGCCCGAGACCTCTCGGTGTGTTATACTAGCCCGATTGAGCCCCTCCGGTGGTGTTTATACTAGCTCCGATTGAGCATCCGGACTTGATCAGTATCGGGTCTCGGATACGATTCGATCGCAACATCCAACTCCACAAGCATGATTGATGGCCACAGATCAATTCCATCACCCCTGCGTATGGAATACACACGGCCTTAGCCTGCCAAATACGATCTCGATCGCGGTCATCCAACTCCACAAGCATGATTGGATGGCCCACGCATCAATTCCATCACCCCCAGGTATGGAATACACACTACCACCCACATGGTCGACCATTGGCCTTTGCTTGCCAAGAAACCGTCCATACCAAGCATTATGGACTAAAACCCTAAATTAGGGTTTGCGCATATTACATGTGCCGCAAAACCTGTCTCAACCATCCATCTTCGCAGTATAGATGGAGGGTGTAGATGTAGACTCAAAGGGCCCGGAGCATGTCGACACAATCACCATGTGACCGCCTACACATTTGGCCAATCGGTCAAAGCCAACCGTGGCTGGTTACAACAAAACCGTCCGCCCAAAAGAGCATGGCCGCGCGGCTTTGAAAACCAAAATTAGGGTTTCAAGTCATCACGCGTCCATCTTCTCCCCGATTTAATGGAGGGTCACAGATTGATTAACTAAGGCGGCCATACCAGCATGACCACCGTGGGCCCATCTACCTCTCATGCGGTCGGCCAAGGCACATCATTCCCGGCCAACCCAAAACGCACGCCCAAACTCGTGCCACTCCCAAATCCTAAACCGATCTCGACCAACTTCACCGGATGATTTGAATGGCTTAGATCACGCTTCATGGGATAATCGGGTATAGGTGAATACTCAACCACCACCTACACGGTAGTGTGATCGACAAAACCAACCAATGTTGGTCGCTGAAACGCTGCGCCCAAACTAGGGGAATCACGTAAGGTTTCCAACTCCTTTGCGGCAAAGGATTTCTCGCGCAAACCGATCTCGACCACTCCTCTTACTGTCAAATTGAGTGGCCCAGATCGCGCTTTCATGAGGGAACGGAATACGTGCGCCACACCATCATGCCGTCAACACGCATGTATGGCCTGGCCCTCTCTAAAACCTTCCCATGCTTGGTTTCAACCAAGTCAAGAGTGACGCTTGCGCACCTCTTTAAAAAACCCTAATTTCATCAAATGGGGCGCAGTATGAGTGTCTCAAACATCATCTCATCCGTCCACCTCACCAGCTTTGGTTATACAACCCCGGTCGGGAGTTATTTGGTTAGTGAGCAGTCATCACACGTCACTTTACCACACCGTAATGCAAAGACTCCGATAAAATACACACGATACTTCACAAGTATCGACTTTCTTCGAATAACGCAGCTTATTCAATTCAAGATTACATGCTATCTTTCGTGGACCCACGATCCACATTCCGACATCAATCATGTCACAAACCGGGGATACTTATCGTATTGGTCGCGGTTTACAGGCAATGCGGCGTGCAACGCGCCATCACAAGAACGTGTTAGGAGTCATGGACGGTTAGAGATGAACTGAAAGTGGGCAAGACTCGGGCCGTATGCACACACACAACTCCACTACTCCATCATTCCACTACCTCCACTTCCCACGAGAAACGTGAATGAGGCTCAATGACTTGTATAAATAGGTTCTCCGCCCTATTTTCAACGACAGCAAGGAAAAACAAGACAGAAAAACCAAGTGTTGATACCGTCACACTCAACCATTTTCTGTTACAAGTCATAAGCAAGCCAACACCTTCACAATCTCAACACCTTCTTCGCTTCCCTCCCTAAGATCAACCCCATCTCCTTCACTTTGTGACCGAAACAAGTCCTGGAACGGGGCCATTTCTTGGTTTAGGCCGGACTTGCACAGTATTGATCTCTCGAATCTACAAGCACTCACCACAAGCAAAGCTGCATTTGTTGTAGGTTTAAATTCATTCTCATCACACCCCAAATTACCAAATTCCTATAGAGTAATTTTCACCCATCAACAATTGGCGACCACAAAGGAGATTGATCTATTAGTTGCATAAAATTGAATCCTCAATTTCTCGCTTTTCATCTCGCAATGTATCCTAAACTACAAAGGGTTCGATATCATGGGAAGCATACTGAATGTCGGAGGATGTCTTGGCAAATCAAGCCAGATCACTAGGGAGGCGCAGCAAGACATTTCGCCTTTTGAATGACATGGCAAAGACAATTACGAAAAGCAGCACCCGCTTCCGCAAGAAACGGTGAATCCTTAGACAGGATCGCACCTTTACCAAGAGAAGCAAGAGGAGCACGAATCGTTGGATTTAACCAGAAGAGATGGACAACATGGTCCTACCAACAATGGATTTTATAAGAGACTTGTCCTAGTACTACAACGTCGCGATAAAGAAAGGAAGCCTCCCAGCCTTATGGAGCCCTACTAGAGGATTTATATCTCAAAACTCTTTACCAAGCCCTAAGACTATCCAATCCGCGTCGACTTTTCAACCGACCGGAGAAATGCTCGAGGAAGGAGAGATCAATCGAGAAATGCCCGAATACAGAGGATGGGAACGTTCAATTTGGCCACTCGCCAGCCGACATTGCGACATCTTCCACATCCTCTCGCCTAGGCAAGCGATCCGCAGATGTGATGGCACTCGCAAATCCTCCGACTTCATCCCCTCCTCCACATCAAAGCCACGGAGAGACATCACAACGCCCGCTAATGCAGAAAAGCCAAACTCAAGGTACTTACATTTCCCTTCCCAATGGAGGAGATTCTCGAGCTGCTGGAGATGTGGGTGCGAAATGGAGAGGTGGAACTACCCCGATGATGGCGTCCACCTACCGATCAAGAAGTAATGGACCCGAGGTAATCACATTACCACCGGTTCCTTCATCACCCCACCAAAGAATGCAACACTTTGAAGCGCATTGTTCAGGAGAAGCTTGGTCCAGAGAAATAGCTTGCAGAGGATTTTCTTAGAAACTACTCCTGTTTGGTATAAGTGAGGCTTCAAAAGGCAAGTAAGTTTTACTCAACAACTTTACAAGAAAGATAGTTTAGAATTCACCGGGACTTAGCATCCCGCACATGAGAAAGAGGCTCATTGATCAAACGCCATGTTTGTTTCCATTCGTACCTCCCCTTTACGTAACATTTGCAATTTCATATGTGCAATCCTTCATGACCAAGATGCAAATCTCATTTAACATAATATCTTTCAAAAGGGTTGTTCACAAAACTATCTCAAAATAAGCCAATTCAATTACCTATTAAACCAAAACCTAAGTCAAAGCAAATCCTCACTATCACTCAAAAAAAGGAAAAGCATATAAGAGAAAACGCGTTATATAGCACAAATACTTCAAGGGAAGTCCTTCAAGAACAACTCATCCTTCTAGCAAGGGCGGCTTTCATCCTTTGGAGCACGGCCGCTTCACCCCGCTTTTAGACAACCTCTCAACCTCTTCTTCCCGACGAGCAACACAAACCAAGGAAGGGACTTCATCATGTACTCGGAGCTCCCGAATCTCGGAGAACCCTTTGAAGAACCAGGAGCATCAAGCCGCATCGCGCAAACACGTCCCGATGGCACCTCCAATCTTCAATCACCTCTTCGGAACCGCTCCACCAAATGCAGCGCTCATCCCCTGGATGGAAACTAAAGCTTCTTGGACGCGGTTGACCAATGCAAGACGACTTCGAGCTTCATGGTGGTAGTAATATGGCCGTGTTTCTTCCAGATTATCGTGTACAACTTTTCAAACCGAACCGCACGCTGAATCCACCGACCAACACATGACCTGGATAAGGGACAAGAAAAGGAGGATCGAACAAAGCCCTGTGCCGCATCACCGGTAATTCGGCGCAAGAGTCTTGTCGTGTCAGAAGCCTTTCGTAAGAAGTCACCACGATAGCCATACGATTGAGCCCTGCTCAGATGGGCGTCAAGGGGAGCCGCCTCAACTATAGCCACCGCCTCTCTTGCATTCCTTACGCATCTATTTCACTCGGGTGTTGATTTCCGTCACGCACCCCGTCCGACAAGATCACTAAGGAAAGCGCCTTGTTCAACCGAGCTTGCATCATCTCTCGTCATTGTCGAAAAGGAGCGGAGCGACTCAAGATGAAGGTCCGTACCGCCTGAGACTTCTCAAAGATGAAGGTCCGTACCGCGTTACTTCTCAAGATGAAGATCCTACCGCCGGACTTCTCAAGATGAAGGTCCGTACCGCGACTTCTCAAAGATGAAGGTCCGTAACCAGACTTCAAGATGATGACCGGCATCGCCGCCTTCCGTCTTGAATGCGTGCCAACCTTTGTGAAGGCATTATCTTTCGAAATTCCCAGTTTCAAAACAAAGATCGTTTTAGAAGAACTTACACCGGAGAAATGAAAGAACCGATGGGGAGAGGTTTAAATACCCGCATATTAGAAGAATTGAGGATTACTTAGGACCGCATGCTTGCCTCTTAGGTCTCTCTCCTACTTGGGACCGCAACCCCGCCTCTTGTCCGTTTGGATGGAAGTGGCTTCAACCGAAATGCTTCGTCAAGACGTCGAAGATGGCTCACTACGGAATTCGTCACAATACTCTTCGAAAATTTCTGAAGATCAACAGCTTGTTTCCCCCAAAATTCTTTATACCGTCGGTCACCACCGGGTTTCTCCCAATAGGCCGTAAGGAAGGCTCACCCGGTCTAAGAACACATTGGCGTCAAGAATTTGTGGAAGGGATTCTTCCGGAGCCCTAGTGGACGGATAAATGGGACACCCCGATCAAATCCCATCCGGCGAGCAGCCCTGCCAATGTTGTACGGAGTCACGTAAAATTCTCCGTTGAATAGAGACGGACATATCCCGGAATGCAGCTGCGCATATAAATAATTTCCCGCATCTCATGGTCTTAACATCTCCGACGCAACACAACGCCAGATCGTCAAAAAGGTCTTTGGTGAATGATGGAGGAGTGAATCGGCCCCCCATGGACGAAAATCTACTAAGAAATGTTGTCAAATATCTCCACAAGTTTCACACCGGCTTTAGGACGCTTCTTATTCCATCGGAGTATTCTCGAGCCGCCGTACAAGTTAACGAGTGAAGGTGCAGGAGTAGGAGCATAACTTTTGAAGTGTTCCCATAAGAGCGCCTGAAGAAAAGCAAAGTGAACGTGCGACTCCACCCTCTTGTACCCGTTAGAAACGTGCATATCCATTACTAAAGCGTCCAGATGAGAATACAGCGATCCAAGGAACAATGCAGCTAGAGGAAGAACTTCGCCTGCGCCACTTTATAGCAATCTTGACAAGCTCATCTCTTATGGTCTTCTTCCCCTCAACCATCATCAAATATATCCTCGGATAGCCATAAAGACAGAACGCAATCACGCCGAGCTCGTTTTCCAACTCGCTCTGAAGACCACTCTGAAACCCACCAAGTATAAAAGCATCTCGCATCCTTTCTCTCCTCCTTGTCCAGGCTCTCGAATCCCTCCACCTTTTGAAGTATAGCATCATAATTACTTTGCTCCGCATCAGAGAGCTCGTAAAAAAGACTTCCGGCAACAGGCAGGTTCATTAATGCGGCCACACTCTCCAAAGTAATAGTCATCTCTCCCCATCTAGATATGGTCAGTGAGTGAAAATACGCCACCGAGAAATGAAGGTGATCAAGCCCGCGGTGTCTTTCCTAATTTCGAGGGTAGCAGATGCCATGACCGCATCGAGAATTTGTGCTTTGGTCAAATTGTCCTTAATGTCCTTATTACTCAACATGCGTCTCATCCATCCTTCGTAAGAACCCAAATGGAGCATGGCAAATCTTGAAGTCAATAGGAGAAGGTGGATATTCGTTTCTCCGGAGACAAAATCTCATCACAAGTGCTGGAAGAGAATGGATCAAAGATCCATATTTTCCAACCGGAAAGCAAGACTATCTTATGAGAAGGATGCCTCCTAATATTTGGAAAAGGCAAGGTGAACAACTCATCATTGATGTTCTGCATATCTTTGAAGCTATCAACACTTCCCGATTTGGCACCAAAGATTATCTTCGTAAGACATATCGATGTGTAAGTTCTTTTCTACCACAATGAAATAAAAGACGAGTTAGAACTTGTACGTCACACACACACAGAAGACACAACTCACACAATGGCCGGTCCAAACATCATACAAGTTTCGGGTCTAGTATTGATTTTAAGTTCTCCTAAGATAACTTTCAAGTCACCCTGCATTGATTTCAAGACCTATGAAGTTTCAGACAAATTTCAAGTTCAATGCAAATTTTAGCCAAGCATAAGACCCACGTTCCTAAGATACACGGCGGGGCCCGCATTCATTCATCCGTATGCATCATACGATTTTCTTTATTCGTGGGAATCATGTCTACGGGATTCAAGCCAAATGATGGAGAAAGCTAAGCATGCATATGTCTTACAAGAGGTATTTACCTAACGAAACTAGGGTTTGACCGTTAAAAAAAAAAAAAAAAAAAAAAAATGGGGAGCGAAACCTACCTTGAGCGGCCGGACGGGAGCAATTCCGGCAACGGGCGGTGGTTTCCTAACAGACGGCTCCCAAGGAAGAAGCTACAAAGAAGTTCGCTGCGAGAGCAAGAAGCAACAAAGAAAATTCGAAGAAAGGAGAAGGGTCTTGTTTCTTTTTATAGACAAAATTTAGAAGAATCCCAATAGAAGAAGGATTCCTCCCTTATTTGGTTTCCTTTTGATTCGAATACCCAAAGAAAGAAACCGGCCCCACCAAGGGATTCCATACAAGCGCGACGCCGCGTGGAAAATTAGCGGTCGTCAACACTCTTCCGGTAAACTCCTTTTATCCCGCCTTTCTCATATATATATGTTCTGTCACCATCTCATGCCTACCACACAATAATGTAACCATTATGTGCTAGGCAGGGACTTAATGTTGATGGTGGATTTTCATTTAAGGTTAAATTTGTAAGTAACCAGTAAAAAATCATGCGCCGACATCTTGTAAAAGATAAAGCCACTTATAAGTGACGGATACTCCTCACTTAATTCACCAAGAATGGAGCATGTAGCAACAATCCCATTCTCGTGAATACATGAAATTCTCCAGTTGGAGCATGTAGCAACAATCCCTTCCCGTGAATTTCATATCGCCCTTGTATTTCCCCGTACTCAATATCAGCGTGGCATGACGACCGAGTGTTACTCTTACAAAAGTAACACGAACCTCCAAACACTATAATGAATCCATGTACGAAATACCCGTATGTGCCGATTCTGTGTTATACTAGCCCGAGACCTCTCGGTGTTATACTTAGCCCGATTGAGCCCTCTCTGTGTTATACTAGCCCGATTGAGCATCCTGACTTGGACCGTATCGTACCTGGATACGATTCGATCGCAGCCATCCAACTCCACAAGCATGATTGGAGGCCCACAGATCAATTCCATCACCCCCAAGCAGTATGGAATACACACGGCCTTAGCCTCAAATACGATCCGATCGCAGTCATCCAACTCCACAAGCATGATTGGATGGCCACGATCAATTCCATCACCCCCAAGCAGTATGGAATACACACGGCCGACCCACATGGTCGACCATTGGCCTTTGCTTGCCAAGAAACCGTCCATACCAAGCATTATGGACTTAAAACCCTAATTAGGGGTTGCGGCATATTACATGTGCCGCAAAACGGCCTCAACCATCCATCTTCGCAGGTATAGATGGAGGGTGTAGATGTAGACTCAAAGGGCCCTGAGCATGTCGACACAATCACCATGTGACCGCCACACATTTGGCCAATTTGGCCAAAGCCAACCGTGGTTGGTTACAACAAAACCGTCCGCCCAAAAGAGCATGGCCGCACGGCTTTGAAACCAAAATTAGGGTTTCAAGTCATCACGCGCGTCCATCTTCTCCTAAGCACGAATGGAGGGTCACAGATTGATTAACTAAGGCCGGCCATACCAGCATGACCACCGTGGGCCCATCTACCTCCTCTTGCGGCTCGGCCAAGGCACATCATTCCTACCAACCCAAAACGCACGCCCAAACTCTGCAAACACTCCCAAATCCTAAACCGATCTCGACCGCTCAACTTCACCGATGATTTGAATGGCTTAGATCACGTTTTCATGGGATAATCGAGCATAGGTGTGAACACCAACCTACCACCTACACGGTAGTGTGATCGACCAAAACCAACCAATGTTGGTCGCTCGAAACGCGTGCCCAAACTAGGGAAATCACGCCGGTTTCCAACTCCTTTGCGCAAAGGATTGCCGCAAAACCGATCTCGACCACTCCTCTTTACCGGCAAATTGAGGGCCTGATCGCGCTTTCATGAGGGAACGGAATACAAGCGCCACACCATCATGCCGTCAACACGCATGTATGGTCTGGCCCTCTCTAAAACCTTCCCATGCTTGGTTTCAACCAAGTCAAGAGTGACGCTAAGCACACCTCTTTAAAAACCCTAATTTCATCAAATGCAGTATGAGTGTCTCAAACATCATCTCATCCGTCCGACTCACCAGCTTGGTTATACAACCCCGGTCGGAGTTATTTGGTTAGTGAGCAAACATCACACGTCACTTTACCACACCGTAATGCTAGCACTCGATAAAATACACACGATACCGCACAAGTATCGACTTTCGAATAACGCAGCTTATTCAATTCAAAGATTACATGCTATCTTTCGTGGACCCACGATCCACATTCCGTACATCAATCATGTCACAAACTCGGGGGATACTTATCGGGTATTGGTCTCAAGGCTTACAGCTGGGTGGCAACAAGGCAACGCGCCATCACAAGAACGTGTTAGGGAGTCATGGACGGTTAGAGATGAACTGAAAAAGGGCAAGATCGGTCGTGCTTACCGACACACAACTCCACTACTCCATCATTCCACTACCTCCACTTCCCACGAAAACGTGAATGAGGCTCAATGACTTGTATAAATAGGTTCTCCGCCCTATTTTCAACGACAAAGGGAAAACAAGACAGTAAAAACCAAGTGTTGATACCGTCACACTCAACCATTTTCTCGTAAAGTCATAAGCAAGCCAACACCTTCACAATCTCAACACCTTCTTTCGCTTCCTCCCTAAGATCAACCCCATCTCCTTCACTTTGCGACCGAAACAAGTCCGGAACCCGCCATTTCTTGGTTTAGCCGGACTTGCACAGATTGATCTCTCGAATCTACAAGCACTCACCGCGCAAAGGCATTTATTGTAGGTTTAAATTCATTCTCATCACACCCCAAATTACCAAATTAGAGAGTAATTTTCACCCATCAACAAAGCTGGTATTATTTCTACAACCCATTATCGAATGAATATTAAATT
>JAJJWW010002732.1:0-11010 GCA_023531295.1 Papaver armeniacum | reverse complement strand
TTAATGATGAAAATGTGATATGATTTCAAAAATTCTTTTGAAATTATATCTAAATAATAAAAAAATTTATTTTTGAATGTTATTTAAATAAAGATAAAAAATAATAATTCTTGGCCATTTTTCATGTTAAAGGGCTCATATATTGACTTTATTAATTAAATTTTATCGAAAAAAAAAAAATCAATTTCTACAAATCATGTAATTGGCTTAGTTGTTTGAAAAAAAAAAAAAATCATATTTTAATAATTTAATATTTTTAATTTTATTTTAATTTTACCTTTGTTAATATATTTTACCTTTAAATACTATTATTATTATTGTTGTTGTAATTATTATTTTATAGCAAAAATTAATAAAATTTGATTAGTGAAAATAATTCTACATAATCATCTTAGGGCCAGATTTTATCTTTTTTTAATATAATAACAATATTAAATAGAGAATCAAATTAATTAAAATTGAGTGGGTCCACAACCTTACCAACTTCTTCTTTTAAAAGTACTCTGGGTAGCTTTTTAAAGAGCAGCGCAATTGGGGGATATAGGGAATTAATTGGGGGATATAGCTACTGAGGACAAACCAATAGCAATTAAGTGTGACCCCGATGTAATTTTTTTTTTAATTCCTAATCTAGCCCCCACTAATCAGGATTATTGATTAATTATAATTAGTAAAATGTTAAGTATTTGGGGGATAAATTAGTGTGTATTTATTTTTATTTGAAGTAGAAGGAGGGAAAATGGTTTTTGAGTGGAATTTTTTTTTGAAAATGGAAGATGATTGTGATGAGAGAATTGCTTCTAAGAGGTTGAAAATTTGATTTTTTTTCTTTGAATCCATGTCGGCATTTGCTGGAAATTTTCATAAATTGTTTGTCACTATCTCGGTTTTAATCGATCTACTTCAGGCACGGTTATTCGATTTTTGAGCATGCGTCGAACTACTTAGGCATGGTTTTTGCTTAAATTTCTATGCTCTGGAACATGATGAAAAGTATCCGGGAAACTTCAATTTTTTTCACTTAACTACCGAGCATTTATAGATTTATATCGAGCATGCCTAGGCATTTAGTTCCAGGCATTGAATTTCATCACTTCCGCATGGTCTTCATCATTTCCGACATGTTCTTCATCACTTCGACGTGGTCTTCATCTCAATAACCATGCGGAACTCACTCGGCGTGGTCTTCATCCTAAATAACCATGCCTAAGCACATGATGAAAAGTATTCATAATTTTTTTTCACTTGACTACCGGCATTGATAGATTTATATCGAGCATGCGGATTTAGTTCCGACATTGAATTACATCAATTCCAGCATGGTCTTCATCACTTAGCGTGACTTTCATCATTTCCGACATGTTCTTCATCACTTCCAGGCATGGTCTTCATCACTCCTAGGCGTGGTCTTCATCATTTCCGGCATGTTCTTTATCATTTCCGACATGTTCTTCATCACTTCCTAGAGAAGGAGAAGAGAATTTGAAAGGAAATGGGGAAAATTTAGAATTTGAAAGAGAATGGGGAACATTTGGGTTTCAAAGTTTTAACCCTAAAAGATTAATAAGAAGTGGAGATGGAGATGGGGGATATGATTTTGTTTTTTGATTTTAAGTTTTTTGATTTTTATTTTGAGGAAGGGTACTTTAGTATTTTTGCCCCCAAAACACCCCTAGCGAGACACTATTGGTTGGGGGAAGTAATTCATATCCCCCAATTAATTTTCATATCCCCCAATTGTGGGTTCTTTTAAAAGTTGGCCTAAAACAGAAGTGCTTTTGGAGAAAGCGCTTTGAAAAAAGTTTACCAAACGCTATTTTCCTAAAAAGTTTGTTACAAGTTGGTTACAAAGTGCTTTTCTAGGAAAAAAAGCAATCCCAAACGGGGCTTAGGTAATGTGATATTTATTTAGTTTTCGCTAAACGGAACACAAATAATGACCTCACAATTTCAGCGGTACACATTCTTATCCAGACAACATCATACCCATTTTTTCGCTAAATTCAAACTTAATTTTAGCCAACTTCCTCTATGTCTTTCTGATTTGGATCAACAAGTGCTTAAGGCTTAGTTTGGTAATGCTGTGGCTTTTGCAGAAGCGCTTTTCTGCTG
Organism: Papaver armeniacum; assembly: GCA_023531295.1. Classification (NCBI taxonomy): domain Eukaryota; kingdom Viridiplantae; phylum Streptophyta; class Magnoliopsida; order Ranunculales; family Papaveraceae; genus Papaver; species Papaver armeniacum. The sequence goes on along the minus strand of JAJJWW010002732.1, from coordinate 8,898 downwards.
TGCTGTGCTGTGCTGTGCTGTGTAAAAAAAGCAGTTAGGTGTTTGGTAAACTATATATTAAAAGCTAAAGCTGATTAAAAAAGTTATCAAGTTGTGTTTGGTAAAATATTAGTTCAGTTATTGTATTTGTAGCAAATGACTAAAATAGACATAACATTTTAATGTGAATCCACTTTATGGGATAACAAAAATCAAACTAAGATCAAACAATTATTTATATTGGCTCTTATTTTTATTTTGGATTATTTTTTTTATAAATTTCACCACATATATATTTTATGTGATGCCATTCACGTATATTAAAAAACAAACCTTAAGGAATGAAGAAATGGATAAAGCATAAACGTAAATTTCAATTGGACAAAGAAAAGCATACCTCAATAATCGATTGGTGAAAGAGATGAAGGCCTAGCAATCACTACAGTCGGTATATATACACATGAAAGTGTGGAACGAATATCAAGAATATATGCAAATCATTTGTGAAGATAAATTAGAATTTTGTATTGAAATGGTATAGAAAATATAATTTGAAATTGAAAATAATAATCTTTAAAGAGCATGATATGGATTGAAAATAACAATCTTTAAGAAATATGATATGGAGAATAAGATATTGATTGTAAAAAAAAAATTAAGGGCAATTTTAGTCATTTATAAAATAAAGTAGGGATATAAAAGAAAAATCAAGTCTTAAAATTAGGTGGGACCGGAGCTTATGCTTTTGGAGCTTTTAAAGCTCCTCCCCCGACTTATGAAAATTGGGGAATTTTGGAAGTGCTTTGGACAAAAAGCACTTTAGAATTTTTTTACCAAACACCAATATGGAAAATTATTACTATATATATTTTTTGAAAGTGCTTTTGGAAAAAAAAAGCATTACCAAACTAAGCCTAAGCCTCCTCGGAATTGCATCGGTCTCACCCTTCAACAGATGCACAACCCTTTCAGCATCACGCTCAATGACTATCCAATCTAGTCTAATTATATTATTAAGATAGCAAATTCTATTGCCAAAGAAACCGCTCTAATTCAGCTTCCAAATGACATACCGGGATGTAACCGAGAAAGAATCCACCCTTCAAGCTATTCACATTACAGATAGCGTTCCTCACATCTCTTGAACCTCGTAAGGTTCTACGCACTTGATTCCTCACCGACGCCCTTACTGACTAAGAGTTGCTTCAACATGAAGTGAATACTTTTGATACCAATCGCCTCTAACAAACAAGATAAGCCTATTTGATTTCCGTTTAGATCAAAAATCAGGGTGTGGAAATCTTTTTGCAATAGACAAGCTAGTAAACCTCACAAATCCGGAACTTACGAAGAGTAGCTTAGATTCTTAGCCACCTGTCAAGAGCAATCATCGAAAGATCAACTAAGATCGTGAGACGAGGTCACAATTAAGTTTAGAACACGACACATCAAGTTTAGAAAGCATCCCAAAAAATGTCGTATTTCACACAAAATTAAAGTATCTTTATTGCAATTTTCTAGGACAATTTCATGAACAAATGTATAAACTTATCAATGGTTCTGGATAGACCGTCCTTTTGAACCACAACCGTATACAAACAAATTTGGGTGGACCCCAACCCCGGGAAAAAAAGGGCTCCGTATACTGTTTTTAAGGAGTTTAAAATGACGCTTTAAATAATATTTTTCATATATTTGTTATTTACTTTTACAAATGGAAGGCAAAAAAAAAAGCTAAGACCTTACACTTTTTTTTCTTTTGTCGATAAACTCCAATTTATTATAAGAAATCAAATACATAGAAATTAGTACATCATCAAGGGAGTAGAAGAACACACTAGACTAGCACAAGCCTAGTATTTTATACAAGAAAAAGCTCTACATACACCGAAACAAAACTAAATACAAGTGAGTAAAAAAACGATAAATCAGAGAGGAATAGTTTTTAGGATGATTTTTGTTAAAGGGTGTGATTAGATGAAAGCAAAAACCACACTCAATTCGCAAACTAGAACCTAATTCTATATATTATTGTTACTCTGATACTATACCCTTATTAGCCCCACCAATATCGATTTACCGTATAGTTCAACGATTTTGTTTGATCTTTCTTGTTCTACCTTGAAAGATTAGGTTCTTAATAAAATAAATTTAACATGCGAACATGCTTTAACTTAAAATGAATAACATCATCGAACCCACCAAAATAAATCTCACTAAACTAACCAATTTTTTAAGTTTTAAATCTTTGCATCACTAAAAAGTTTAATTTTAAAATTTCTTCTAACATTTGGTCTTTGGTGAAAATGAAAATCCAATAGTCACTAGTCTCCACCATTAACATACACTTTCTCAAGCTGCGTCATGAACAAGTCGGTGGAATAATTAGGTATAGTTAGTGATGTAGTTTCTGATGGAAGTAAAGATTCGTTGCTCGGACTTTTTTTTTTTTTTAGAGATTTGGTTTTTTAAGACTAACTAAGAAAAGTACTAAAGAAAATTGCTAAGATGATTAATGGGAGAAAAACTTAGGTTTTGATTCCACCAAAATCATTAATGTAAAATAATCGTTTCCTCTCTAAACAAAATTCATGATATAACTCAAAAGTTTTTGAACCCAATCGCATGTCTCGGAAAATATTACAATTAAAATAAATAACAACGTATGTTGTAAACCAAAATGGTATAAATCTCTTCGCTTATAAAAGATCGATAGCTAAACTACCCAAAACAATTATTATGAAGCTAAATAAGAAGAGAGATTAATTAAAACATTTAAGCTCAAAAGAATATTTATTCAAAGTCTTGAATTTCTTACACAACTTATTGGCTTTCCTTATCCCCAATAGAGAGAGCTAGCTTTCCATTACAAAAACGAAACCAAAACAATGTAAAAACAGTGGTATCGGCCCCTCTCTCATTCGAAACAGCACAATATATATATATAGTTTTCAAATGAACACATTTCCTTTTCCATTTTGTCACCACGTCGTCTCCCCAATAGCTGTGTGGCAAGTACCTGATTTGCCTTGATTTTCAGTTGGTTATGAATCACGAAAATGAATATCTTACGCATGTATAAGGCAAGCACGTGTTTGACCTTCCTTGTTTGTATCCAAAACTTCATTTCCTCTTTCATTCCTATGTGCTAAATTTTGTTAGCTCTCGTGCATTCAGCAATTAAATCCCTAGCTGCCTCACTTTTTGCATGCCACACACATTTTGAGCTATAGAGAACAAGTTTCATTCCTTAAATATCATTCATTATTACCACCTTTAAGCTCCCAACTTGATTAAAATGTTCGTCAGTAGGTATCGTCACTTTTCCCATTTTTTACTTTCTCCAAAAATATGCCATTAATGTTCACAAATCCCAGATTCTCATTGTATTATTGTATACTCCTTCTCCATACTCAACACCGCTAACACATTTAGCCCACAAATTTATGGACCAACTCATTTCTCGCATGAATTAGTCATCGATTATTCAACAGGCTTTGACTTCTGCTATTAGTGTACCTCGAACATCCATGTCTTAAGAGAACCAGTATAACTATCGCTGTTGACTTTTGATTTCCCTCCATTTCGTTATTTCTAGTCCATGAGTTTTATTTCCTAAAATTGCAAAAATGAACAAATAAGATTAAATATGTACAAAATAAATAACTAAGAAAATGTAATTTGAGTGGTAAATATGTAAGAATTATGCACCCATCAGTTAGATAGATGTATAATAAATCAAAGTGTCGTAAGTTAAATAGAAATTTTGTAAAAGATCAATGATTTGTTAATCTCTTTATATTTCTAGAGATCCAACTTCGTATCCAATAATCCAACATCCTCCTTGCAAGTGCGGGTAAGTAGCGGCAATAGAAAAAGATAAGTTCAAGAACTTTCCAGGCATGTGCATTTAGTAAGGATATTTTTATCCTGGATAGTAAAAATGTTAGAATCAAACCTAGTTAAGCGAGTTGAGGCACGGTTTTTGTTCTCCTCTAATCACATTTTACTCTCCTCTAACAAATTTTTAGGATCACAAATCTGACCATTTAGATAATTTGTCTTCTAAGAAGAGATGATCTCCACTAAAGAGAGGAATTTAAATCTTGATGTGTGAAAGAATCCGTTCGGCGGAAAATTTCTCCGATGTACTTAAATCCCTTGTAACGAGAAAGATGCTTAAAAGCTTATTGAGAAACATCAAAATGATGCGAGATAGAAACATCATTAAGGCGCGACATAACATGCTCGGAAACGACATGGAAGAAATATCCTAAAACTAGAAATACTAAACCTCAATTAAAATTGTTTGAAAAAAAAGTAACTAAAGATTGAAAGAACAACAACCTAAGGCTACTACTTGCTCCAAATCTACCGAGATTTGTGAAGATCAAAGTATATTTTGAGGCGGTTGCACTCATTAGAAAAAAAAACTTTTCTTCCTGAAAATCGCACTAGAGAGGTGGAAGAAGATAGAGAGGAAATAAGAACAACATCATACCTATATTTTAGAAATTCAAATTAGCTCTGACTTCATAACGGCTCTCATTTGGATAAACAAGTTCTGTCTCCTAGAATTGCATCCGTCTCACCCTTAAACAAATGCACAACCCTTCAACCTCTCCCACGATTATTCATTCTAGTCTTATTAAGATAGCAAATTCTATTTCCAAGAAAATAACTCTAAATTCAACTTCCAAAAAGATCACAACATCAGTACTGGCGTAATTAACTTGAAAGTCTTTATCTACAAACATCCCAACATGCATAATGATCTTTATACGCCACATCCACATTGAGCTTATTCTGAGGGTCACTTTCTTGTTTGTTTCCTCCACATGTTCTTTTCCGGGGGAGAGGCATGTAGCCATTAAACATTAGGTTGCGTCCTCTTATTATACTAGATATATAAGGGTTTTTCTCATTAAACATTGTCATTTCTATATTTTCAACATCCTACATGACACAAGTACCCTTCGAAGACTTCTAAATCACCTCGCTTCATCCACTCATTAGCACTGCCTCAATGATATTCCCGATACATTTCAGTTCTACAACCCAATTTAGACCAAAGAATGTGACATGATTTGCAACTGAGGGCTTTGAAATACCGGATGTTCCATCTTCGGATCGTTTAATTATATATGTTGCCTTTTGGTCCATACCTTGCACAAAGCTAAATTTTGAAAAACGATAATCCTTCATTCAATGCTCTATATATAAATATATGGATTTTGGGGTTAAAAACTTCATTTTCCAAAGGAAAAGGTCCTCATTTACTACCCAAGAGCTTCACGTTGATTCACTTTTAAAGTTCTTATAAATGTTTTGGAAGAGAAGATAACATTGGGATTCGACATCCAAATCAATTTATCCCCCATCTCCATCTCAACATTAGGTATATAAGTATTTAGAATGTGCTCTACAAATGATATTTGAAAATGTCATTTATCAACTTGATATTTGAAAATGTCATTTATCAACTTGATATTTGAAAATGTCATTTATCAACTTGATATTTCATCTTGTAGGACTATGAAGAATTAAATCTCCAAGCTTATTTAAACTGTCCAAAGTGGTAAAATCTTTCAAGTCAAAGGATATGATTCTGGTGGTTTACAATCAAGGGTCTTTCGAAATATAAATCCTAACACTAAACTTCGGCATTTCACGCTCACTAGCTTTTCTTCACCACCAAGCCCTGCTGATGCACCTAACATTGAACCCATTACCACATACCATATACACTCATTTTTGATATCTTTACTTTACCGGTCCATAATAGCTCTACAAGTTGGATGAACTTCATGAGTTTTCTTTGACATTCCAAATAGATTTACCTCTGTGGTATTTGGTTTCCATGTATCACCTATAAACAATTTTTAGCTTGAAATCTAAGTTCTATTTAGGTGAGTGAGTGGTCTCATTCCCAACTCTTCGTTTCTTTGTATCATCCAAAAAGGTGCTACAACTTATTAAATGTGTTTTTTTGGTGTTGTGGATTGCGGCTCCACCAAAAGTTCTGATTATTTTTTTCATGTTTCATAATAACTTATTTTGGCAGTGGAGGGTTGACATGTAATATGCAAGAATAAGACCCAAAACATGTTTGATTGAAATTTCCCTGCATGATTGAGTGAACTTCTTTTCCACCCCAATAATTTAGATTCAAAATTTTCAATTATAAAACCAAAGGAATTAATTTTTAAGCAGCGTTTTAAGCGTTGGGTGAAGTTCCTTCTACGACATCCATCCCTTTATAAAATACATAACATAAATCTAAATTGATTTCTTGATGAGACAACATAGCATATAAGAAGAGGATATCATGTAGATCTTGAAATTTGCATCATCCAAAGTATCAAATAAGAAAAAAAATCCCTGGCGAACATCGGGTGAGACACGGAAAGTCTACTTATCATTGCTCCACGACCATTTGTAGAGGATAAAATTTTTGTTCTTGAAATCATCCGTGATAACTCATAAGCACGGGGATAAACATATATGGAAGAGTAGAGATCATTGTCGCATACCTCTCATTTATTAAGATGTCCTTGGGAAAGGGGTTGTGACACAATTCATATGAGAGCATGTGTTCCCTAGAATGTCGTAAGTTATCGGACATAGACTTATAAAATTCCACCGCAAACCTTATCATAAAAGTTTGCTTACGTCAATTTTAAGGAAAAATCCCTAGAACGAGTTTGAAAGACCCATAGAATGGATCAACTTGTTGACGGTGGTTTTAAGATATGAACTGGGAAAGAATGCATCTACCCGATCGAATCGGCATAATAGACCACGATATGATTATATTCCGCATGAATTTGAAGAGTATATCAAAATCGATGAGTGCTTATGTCTCTCTTCATATTATATTGAAACTTAAGCTCCTAGGTGAATTGTTCTGCTAATATGAAGCCTAATGGTATTCAAGCTCCTAGCCGCATTACTCACTAATGTCGGAGCCTGCCGAGTATTTATTCTATGCTATGTTGATAGGTGTTGTAAAACACCTAATTTTATATCTAGTATTTATGCTTTCTTTGCTATTATCCTTGGGAATTGCATCTCTTATGTTTAGTTTTGAGTTATTAGGTGCAATGGAGTCCTTGGGAGCAAAAGAAGGAGAAAACGTCCATTTGGAGTGAGAACGGCAAAAAGATAAATTCCCAGTCGATACTTGGAGCAGGCTAATGTTGCGCAAGAAGGAGTGAAGTATGAACTGTCAGTTTACTGAGACTGACAGGCTTAATAGTGTATGGATAGCCCTTATCTGAGTTCTGGGTGCCTGTGGTACTTTTTTTATCATTACCAAACCCATGAATTCAGAAAATAATTCATTTCTCTTATCATTGGCTTTATTGTTTCTTCTTGGTCTGAATAATGGCGGCTTAGAGATGTGAAGGCTGTTGTCTGAGGATTAAAATCAAGAGAGATACAGATCCGACGAGGTTGAATAATAAGACTCGTTCTTCACTCGGTGATGAAAGAAATTGATGCAGAGAAGATGAATCAGATCGAGACTGGGGTAGTTATGCATCTGGTGACAAATTGAGGGTTTGAAGCAGAAATTACAGAAGATGATGTTGCGTTTTGTATCAATTGCTCTTATGGGGAAGAAGACTGGTTTGGAGTTGAGATCGATAAGGGTTTTGCATCTATTACGATCAAGAACACGAGAGGAAGGAGAACTACAGCTTCTACTGTTGCTTTTGTTGCTAATGGAACCAGGGTTTTGAATCTGGGGTTGAAATTGAACCGAAAATGCTCGAATCTGATGGATGAATGGAAGATTAGAGATGGTGATTGCAGTTACAGAGATGGGTTCAGGGTTACAGTTGTTGGGTTATGTTGAAAAGGATGACGATGGTGATTCAGTGTTGTTGATTAAGCTTCATTGCTTGGTAATTGAGCAAGGAGATGAAACTGGTGGTTATGATCCATAAGTTTGGTTCAGATTCAATAAAATTGGAGGTTTTTGTGATGTGGGTTTGTGTCGATGCTGCTATGGGTACTTTGTCAAGGAGGTGTAAGAAGGGTTTGAAGTTGATGGTGTTTTTATGGCAGTCTGGTGATTGTGTTGGTGTTGCTTACTAGAAAAGATGGGAAGCTGTTATTGGAATGTGGTTTTTGAATAGAAGAAGGAATTATGGAGCTGTTGGTGACTGGAAGGAGGTTGAGTTGCAGGAAGTGATAGAAGACAAATGTGCCATGGAATTTGATGGTTCGAGTTATGGTGGTTTCGCAATCGATGGAGTGGAAGCAATTGCAGGTTATGAAGTTGACCTTGAGCTTGTGATGAGCATTTGGAGATGAATTGCAATATGCAAGGAAGCTGGAGTTGCAGCTGCAGTTGGAGACTCGGATGCTTGTGTGCAGTGAACAGCATATACAGTACAAGGCGGAGCTGAACAAGACAATGGCTCTGGTTATGTTGCAGAGCTGGAGAATTACAGGGAATGGCTTGAACTGTGAACTGGTGGTAACATAAATGTTGTGACAAAATGTGGCTCGGAGGCAATTGCAGGATTGAATTGCAGTCGAATGAATGTTAGGATTGAGACTCACAGGAAAGTGATGGTTGTGCTGTTACAAGAAGTTACAGGTGCATATGCAATGGAATGGTTATGCAGCTGAAGGCAAGTGGTGTTGTTGTTGTTGTAGGTAAGAGAAGCGGATGATGATGAGCTATAGCAGAGGTGGTCATAGTGGTTGTTACAAGAGGAGATGGTGATGCAGGAGAGCAAATGGCTAATGGTGCTTAGATGTGTGCAACTGATGGAATTACAGGCTTTGCCTTTGGCCTGGGATTGTGCTGAGGTTATGAATGAGTTGCAGGGACCTATGGACTTGAACTGAAGATGCTGGTGCTTCAGGTGTTGGTTTGAGGTGTGTTGAATTATAGATGTCTGAGTC
>JAJJWW010002731.1:0-47203 GCA_023531295.1 Papaver armeniacum | reverse complement strand
ACCAATAAGCATAGCGATTTCCTTTCGATTCATAAAACACGTTTATCAATTGTACTTCTTTTAAACGAATGTAAAACATTGTTTCCTAGGACGAAATCTTCACTCATACCCATACATAATCACAATAGCATTCATACGATTATGTCGATGTCTTATATACAAGGTTCAAAAGATAGACGTTATAGTTCGTATTGTAATTCCTTAATACTATGTCTAACTAGAGTATAATCATTCACAGCTTTACAGTTATGTTTTCAATATGCACGACTTGAAAGATACGTTAGGGAATGAATCAGTTCAAGTCAAATATTACTAACCTCAAGTAGAATGATGATGTCGTCGTTGTAGCTCCTTACTTCTTCACATTCTTCAAGTCTTCACGTAATACTTATAAGTCTCATATCCTAATAAATTTCTAGTAAACCTATACGAAGTTGACTCTAGTAAATAATTAAGCGACTCTTTAAATGAGTTTTGGTTCACTAAAATATGACAACGAAACTTGACATACCAACGCTTGGTGGGTTCAACAGAAAGCTATGCTTTAACGGTCTTGGGTAGAAACAAGTGATATTTTAGTTTAATTGCTTACTTTATAGAGTCGGTCCGAAGGACTGTCTTTTAGACCATTATATGTTTAGCTTGGATTGGTATGATCTTTTCAGCACTGTAGAAGACGGAATCGTCTGTTTGAATCTTATGTATCTTGGTCCATGATGGCCTTTCTATTGATTTTGACGATTGGATCTCTCCGTGGAAAACTGAGCACTCTAAGACAGATGTCCCGGAATGATTGGGCGTAAAGCGTCTGTAGGTGGCTTTTCAAGTCCGTTGGATATCTTCATTCGGGCATCTTGTTGGAGCGGTTTCATCGGGTCCGAAGAAGCCTAAGTATGAATGTCGTTATTGATTCCGCCTCAAAGAATAAAATGACTTATTTCGTACCCTTCGCTCGATGAGAAAATGGGTCAGATTCTACAGGATCAAACCTATGGTTTACCACCTCTGATTTGGTAAACTCTAAAACTGGATGCTATGATTTCCTTACCAAGTTTGACTTATTTACAATGCTAAAACTAAAATCTGAATGGATAGGGAGTAACCAATACACTAGTGAAAGGGATCAATGGGAAGGACACATGAAAGAGCGATGCCTGCTCGCGGGGAAGGAAAGATGCGCAGTTTATGCTTTAGTAGCTACCGTTTTGATGGCTCTAGTATCCACTGGCTTTCAAGGAAGAAAAGAATCAATTGTTTCGCCACAAGGAGATAGGCCGATGACAGTAGCTTCATTCAATGAGCTTCTTGTGTTTCATAGAATTTTGGGGTGACAAACAAGCGAGACGAGCGAAGTCGGTAGTTGATTTCGGGAGGGTCAATCTGTTCCTCTTTTTGGAAGCTCAAACTTTAGAATACTTTGCACTTTCGTCTCGGCTATTTAATTTGCTAGAAGGAATAACTAAACTCAACTCACTGAGGAGACAGCGACCTGCAGGAACTGCTCGGTGAATCAACAATTCGAAGTGCTTTTCTTGTGTATTCTTGATGAACCGGTGTTTATATATAGATGTAGGAGGATTTGTTTGGGAAGTAAGAATCCAAGTCAAAGAAAATAGACCTATGAGATCCACGGAGCGCTAATAAAGACAAAGCGGTCTCACTAGACGAAATGAAGCAAAACCGCGTTGTCGGTCGATTGAAGAAGAGAGGAAGACTAAGCCACTTCATAAGTAGGAAATTCCTCCGCTCGTATATCTCCTAACGCCCTTCTTTTCCAAGGTTCTTTAGGAACTCGACTGCGAAAGAGAGGAAGTGAAGAATGAAAAAATATGGCATTTTAAAAAAAGAATTGAATGTTCGAGTATTTCAAATCGGGAATGACCTCATTGTGATGGAAGTCAGCGTAGAAAGAAGTATATGATAACATTTTTCTGACCAACTGGTTCAAGTTGTTGGAATATTGACAACAATAATAAAAATAAATTGAATAAGCACAAGTGATACTTAGCTTGATTTGCAGCAACTTGGTGGATGCATCATGTCGAGTAGCTTGCGGAGCAAAAATTGATAGAGGCACGTATATAATACGCTGTCCTAAAGACAATATCGACTATTACTCCTCTAAACAAGAGAGATGCTATAGCTTCATTGGCGAGTTGCCTCCAAGATACAACTATCGTTAGCATTCCTTCTTGTAGCATACAAGAGAACGCCTAAGAACTTGGCGTTGAAAATGACTCGGTGAAACCACCTTGTTCCACACAGAAACATAGAAAAAAAAAATTGAAGAACAAAACTTGTTTTCTCTTTTACTCTCCTACTCTCTTTTTCACTAAAGATAGAGCAATTAATATTGAGTTGTTTCTCACTCAAAAACAGGAAAAACCAAAGCAAATAAAAGGAGGAAAACAAGATGAAGACTTTTTCTTTGTTTTTCACTTTCTCTACTGAAAACATAAGAGTTCTCTACTTTTTGTCATTCTACTCTCTCTTTTATAAGCGTTCAAAACGTTAGAAACAAGAGGAGAGAAACCCATGTGTATGACACAAAAATTCTGATAAGATTCTCACATTTACTGGTTATGTCTAGTGAAAATAGTGCATGCTTTTGCTTTAATCAGAAAACAGCTTTTCAGAAAAGCAGCTTTTGCTTTAATCAGAAAACATCTTTTGTTTTTAACCAGGCAGCTTTTGCTTTTATCCAAAAACAACTTTTGCTTTTATCAATTCAAAAGAAAAAAACAAACCCGTTTTTTCTAACAATCCCCACATGAATGATAAAACATATCGATAAAATGCGAAAAACAGAAGGCATCAAAATTAGGCTAAGGTGTCCTAAAGATTGAACCTTAACTTAGTGAGAGGTTCACTGAAATGCTTGTTGTAACATTGAACACAATGTCTTGAACCGCCAACAGTGAATGCAATTCAGAAATAACAACCACACTTGATGTCTCCACCGCAAGCTGCCAAGCTCTTGCCGTTGTGCCCGTTTTGGCCGTGGGCTAAATGCCGGACTTAATGAATGTCTCTAGAGAATCATCTCAAATTCTCATAGGAAGCGGACCCCACTTCCAACATTCACATAGGTGAGTCCATTAAGAGTGTCCTGCCACACCCCGCTTTAAACAAAGCCATGGAACCCATTAAGATCTCAACAGATCATCCTAAATTATGCAGCAAGACTATCACACTGTTACACCATAGGGAGGACAAAGATAGTGCTTTCTCGATATCACCATAAATTAGTTGTCTCATTGAACCTTGATCTTGGAGCTCCATTCACAAGGTTGAGTATCCTTCATGGTGATTTATTCCATGAGCTTAAGTCCCATCCTCCTCGATGTGGATCTAACTACCTCTCTAGATAAACCTTTCGTCAAAGGATCTGCAATATTATCTTTGGACTTTACGAAGTCTATAGAGATAATACCAGTAGAGATTAGTTGTTTCACCGTTTTGTGTCTTCTTTGTAGATGTATAGACTTTCCGTTGTATACACTGTTCTTTGCGCAACCAATAGAAGCTTGAATGTCACAGTGGATTGCGATCGAAGACACAGGCTTGGGCCAGAGTGGAATTCCTCCCAGGAAACCTCGTATCCATTCAGCTTCCTCTCTAGCTTTCTCCAAGGCTATAAACTCGGACTCCATAGTGGATCGATCTATACATGTCCGTTTGGAAGACTTCCATGACACGACGCACCTCCAAGTTTGAAGATATACCCACTAGTGGATTTTGACTCATCTGAGTCTTACATCCAGTTGGCATCACGTCACCAATCTGTCGCAACAGGATTCTTCCCAAAACTTGAGCAAAAGTCTGAAGTGCCTCTCAAGTAGCGCAAAAACTCATTGAGAGAATTCATGTGATCCTACTCAGGTTTGCAAGTATACCTGCTAAAACTACTCATAAAGTAAGCAATACCAAGTCTTATACAATTAATCAATTTACATAAGACTGCTAATTACTCAAGAATACTCAAAATTTGAGAAACACCGTCACCCTTGTTCTTTATCAGGTTAAAAGCGGGTTTACAAGGAGTAGAAGCAGGTTTAGCCTGACCTTGATTATTATTTAATATGGTTTCAGCAAAATGAAATTGACTAAGACTATATTCATCAGACGTGTCTCTGACTTTTACCCCTAAGATTACATCAATAGGGTCTAAGTCTTTTATGTCAAAGTTCTCATTCAACATGATTTTAGTGGTATTAATAAAAATAATGTTACTGTCCAATGTGAGCTTATCATCAACATGCAGGCATACAGTAACATAAGCATCATCCTCATATTTAATGTAAACATATTAATCATATCTTAAACCATTTGATATCATCACATGATCAAATTTTCATGCCTCTGTTCAGGTGCTTGTTTTAAACCATTCAGAAATTTAATCACATACTTTGTTTTCACAACAAAAAACCTTTTAGTTGGTACATATAAATTTCTACATTTAATTCACCATTTAAAAATGCAGTCTTAACATCCATCTGATGTATATATTCAAATCATGAATAAAAGCAATAATAATCATCATCCTAACAGAAGTGATTCTAGTGACAGGTGAATAAGTGTCAAAAAAAAATTTATTCCTTAATTTTTGGTTATAACCCATAACCATACTAGGTATTTCCCTACAGTCCCATCTACCAAGGTCTCCTTTTGAAGACTATTCGGAAGAACATATAACTTCCCTTTGGGTTCATTGTCCAGACTCTACCATAAAGGTCACATAGACGAGGATAAAACTTGTCTAATTTCTAACTCTCTTACTTCTACTATGTCCAGTTTCAACATCTTGAGACGGTGTTGACTAGTCGAAGGAAGATATGCGAGACTGTCAAGATCCTTTCCGAGGTCCAATCCTCAAAGGAATTATATGTTCAAAAAACAAAGCATCTCTAGATTGCACTACGGTGTTCATCCCAATGTTATTGATGTCAAATCTTATGACCATTAACCTATATGCACTAGCATGCTTAGGATAGGTTAGGAATCCATAATCTTAAGTCAAAATTTTGATTTGCTTTGGAGGCGAAATAGCTGATACACCCCCCACATTTTAAGTATACAGGTCAAGAACACAAATATAGGTTATGCACCTTGCACAATCTTCTTGGAAGATTAAAATAAATATTTCTTATTTTACACCCCCATAGTTACCGAGATTTCTCAACATGTTGTTATATTGTGTCATTTAACACACGCTGCATAATAAAATTATGGTATCCTACCAACAGAATTATGACTTAACATGTTCATGTATTCATTATCAATTAATAGCATACAAGCTTCACTTTATCTATTAATCCCCATGTTCTCTTATGCTAACAGTTCAAAGTATTACATGAACTTATTTCCAAATATCATATCTCATAGTAAAGTAGATAACTATTGTAAATTATATTTAGAGCATAATGTACATGTGGAGAATGATGATGTCCATACCTGAAATCTTTTTACCTATTTTTTCCTTCAACTATTTTTGATAGTTGAGTTTCTCAAAGAAATGCTTTCATACCTTGGTCCTTTTGGTAGAAGACTCTGCGCTTCTTCCGGGAGCACGCATTTTAGCACTCCCCAAAGATTAACCAATCTTCTTGTTGGGTCAAGTAATTGTACCTCAACATTAGATACGAGCCATCATTAGTATCTCATAAAAGATTGGGAATTAAAACCATTTGCTTTGTGGATTCACAAATAAATTTAAGCACACAATCTTCTTGTAGCACCACATTTTTTTTTACCAAATATGTGATTTAAGTAAATTGATGTTACACAAACATATATAATCCAAGTGATTTTGAACATAAACAAAGTTCATATACAACTGATCAAGATCATATTTTTCCTTGACAAAGTAATACAAATTTACCTCTACAAAAGATTATTGCTCTTGTCATAGGAATTGGTTGCTAGCTACATGCTTAAGTTATCATGAGAATTAAATTTCAACTAAATATCCTCTAAGTAATCATTACTACAGGTTCCCATGATATTCCCAAAGTGATAGCACATCACTAATCAAAGGTTGGTAGACATATAATCAAGAGATTACACACATTTCACATTTTTCTGGACAGACATGCACAACAATCTTCCAAATACCTTATCTCTCAAACCGCATATCCAAATTAGATAAATCAAAAGGGGGCTTAAAGATAAGATCCAGAACTAAATATCTTATTTAGATCAACATTTCCAAAAACTCATAGTTATGCCAGAATAAATTAATTTTTTCAGCTGAGTTTTTTTTTTTTTTTTTTCTGCCGGTCGAAATTACATAAACATTTTACAGTTTTGTAAAATATGTAAAAAATACTTTTACAACTCTAAAAATCATAGAATTTTGTGGAGTGAACAATAAACATGTCTACTAGTTTTTGTAAAAAGCATTCAACAAAACTCTTCTTGAGTTAAGAGATAAACCCAAAACTCTACAACTCAATATAACTTTAACTTTTGTTCTTTCATTGATTTTGTAAAATGTTAAAAAGATACTTTTACAGTTTCAAAAATTACGAAATTTGGAGAGGGTATCAATCAGTATGTATCCTACAACTTGGTCAAAGTATTTAACAAAATTCCTTATGAGTTAAGAGATAAACTAAAAAATCTTTAGCTCAACCAACTTTTAATTATTATTATTATTTTATTTATTTTTTTCCACTAAAAAGAGGAACATCTTTAGTTTTCCAAAGTTAGTCAAACACCAACCATAAACAAACAAATCAACTTATATTGTTGAAGCCAAATGATTTATGACTCTTTCCACTAAACTTAGTAGTCTGATTGCTCAACAATATTTTTCCTTTATTGTTGTTACAAAATATAGAGTAGCATATTGTCTTTAGATTGTTGGAATATTGACAACAATAATAAAAATAAATTGAATAAGCACAAGTGATACTTAGCTTGATTTGCAGCAACTTGGTGGATGCATCACGTCGAGTAGCTTGCGGAGCAAAAATTGATAGAGGCACGTATATAATACGATGTCCTAAAGACAATATCGCTTTCTACTCCTCTAAACAGAGAGAGATGCTATAGCTTCATTGGCGAGTTGCCTCCAGGATACAACTATCGTTAGCATTCCTTCTTGTAGCATACAAGAGAACGCCCTAAGAACTTGGCGGTGAAAATGACTCGGTGAAACCACCTTGTTCCACACGAAACATAGAAAAAAAAATTGAAGAACAAAACTTGTTTTCTCTTTTACTCTCCTACTCTCTTTTTCACTAAAGATAGAGCAATTAATATTGAGTTGTTTCTCACTCAAAAACAGGAAAACCAAAGCAAATAAAAGGAGGAAAACAAGATGAAGACTTTTTCTTTGTTTTTCACTTTCTCTCTTTTGGCATAAGAGTTCTCTACTTTTTGTCATTCTACTCTCTCTTTTATAAGCGTTCAAAACGTTAGAAACAAGAGGATAGAAACCCATGTGTATGACACAAAAATTCTGATAAGATTCTCACATTTACTTTTGGTTATGTCTAGTGAAAATAGTGCATGCTTTTGCTTTAATCGAAAAAACTTTTCGTAAAAGCGACTTTTGCTTTAATCAAAAACATCTTTTGTTTTTAACCGGGCGGCTTTTGCTTTTATCCAAAAACAACTTTTGCTTTTATCAATTCAAAAGAAAAAACAAACCCGTTTTTTCTAACACAAGTTTCGATAGATATTTGCGGAGTTGATCATCCCTCTCAAAAATGAAGATATGAAGTGGTCCCCAGGCGCCGTCGGCTGACTCAAGTGCCCCCTGAACCGCGCGAAATGGTCTCATATGAGAAAAGTGAGGCCCTTTTAATTATTCCATGAAATTACTCCTACCAGGACCCTCCTTCTTTTCTTCGTTTCTAACGTTGGTCCCTGTTCTTATCGCATCCATTTCTCTTCCCATAGAGCCTCGATGCTGCTAGGGATAGCCTTTCTCGAAATGGATCAAATCAAATATTTTACTTTTTCCATGATCATCTCTATTTCAGGGCCTTGGTTGTTGATATTTGAGGATTTTCTATCTTTTGTAGTTGACTGAATTAAAGATTCTGTATTAGTAGGGCTCTTTTCAAATAACAAGGCAAGGATTCAGAGAATTTTCGCCCCCTTTTCGTCGAAGTAAATTTACCGAAGCTAAGGGGTGTGATCCAGATATTTTTCCCCAGGGAAAGAGGAAACTCAGCTTGCACTAGCTTCTCATGGTCCAGAACAGAGAATATCTCAATCTATAATGAAGAAATGATAGTAGCTGGTTGTTTTATTGGTTTCATTCTATACAGTCGAAAGAGTTTAGGTCAGACTTTTAAAGCGACCTTCGACATAAGAATGAAGGCTATTCAAGAAAAATTGTAGCAAGTTCCGAATCCTGTCTTTGAAAAATAGGCTAGGTCGGAAATCTACAACTATAAAAGAGCTTAGATTTTGCCCACTAGAAAAGGTGGTTTCTGCCCGGTTAGGGGGGGTCATAATAAGAATCTGTGAGAAATCTTTGACTTTGAATTGCCTCGTCCCCAATGATTGTCGCATATATGCTATCTATTCACTTATGTAACTACAACACATATCGGCTCCTTAGTCGCAAATCATCTAAGGATCATGAATATGGGCATATAAGCTTCGGAGTCGCCTTTCAAGTAGCTAGTCGGTTCATAACTTTTCTACCTATCTGAAGCTTCATCCAAAATAATCTAAAAGCGTATGCGAGAGGATCAAAGAGACTCGATTGAAAGGAGTCTAAAAAGACTTCTACCAACATAATGAAAGAATCTTCCCAGCTTGGAAGGTATCTCCAAATCTCCTACGAGTCAAGAGAATGAAGTCGGTAAAACAACCCGCTACGATCAGTTCCTCATTATTGATAATACAACAATTATTAGTTGTTAATACGAATAAGACAAACTCTGTTATAGCCATTTCTGTACATTCAATGTACTTCATTTAGTTTTAGTATTATTTTATTTCCATAAAAAAGTGTACCTTTTATTGAAAGGACTAAACAACTCATTTATAAGAGAAGGTTCTTGCTAATGGGAACACGTGACCTGTACCAAAGCTAGGATTGGACACCAATTTAGGAAGAATGACCGAAGCTTATCGGCAGAAACGAATAAATTTAGATAGTCCTTTGTGGCTCCGGTGGCGACTAGATCAACGCGTCTCATTTCATACTAGAAATAATTGCAGGAAAGACTTTGATAACACTGATTCCTATTTCTCAATGATATCCCACGATCGTGGCACTTAGTACGAACAACTACCTTAGCACTACGTTCTGACTTTCCGATTGGATTTTTAACACAAGTAGATCGCTACCCAGATTACGCATTGAGTTTCTGGTAGTAGATCCATAATCAAAAACATTTTTGTGGTTGTTCCAGAAGAAATAAAATAAAAGATACGATAACTAGTTAATATATTAATAAACTATATGTATTACTTGCTCGTATTTGCCTGCTTGTAAAGTGGCTTAGTCATCCTCTCTTCGAGATCCTTAGGAATCGATCTGTTCCACGTTAACTAATGGTCACAGGTTCAAGTCCCTCTATACCCAAACTTAGATGCGAGCTGAAGCATTTTTTTGTCAAAAATAGATAAATCTCGGCAACAAGACTTCCTATATCCACTTCTCTTTCAGGAGTATATTTATGCACTTGCTCATGATTATGGTTTAAATGGCTCAAAGAGACTCGACTGCCAAGGAGAGGGGCGAGACTAAAAGTAGGCCTAACCCACCTAGAACTCGGCCGAACAGAGTTTGATCGCTATGGGTATAAGAACCGCCCTTACATTAAAGCGATCCTGGTTTGAAGGATTTCCCTAAGATAAGGGTTAATGCTCCAATAGCCTCGTGCCGCTTTAAACTTTCTAGTTTCAATGTAAGGAGCCAGAGGACCTTGCATCGATGCTTTCGAAATAGGGCGGGTAGACCTTCTCTCTGTTAGTATTGTCGAATCCTAGGTTTTGCACAAGCTAAAACTTGAGTTGAGGCGAGAGCATCCTAGATTTATTGTGACCGATAAAAAGAACTCCGTTCAAATAGGCGACCTATAAATGGTAGTAAGAAGAAGTAGTCTCGAAGTTGTAATAGCGTTATAAGGGATAGGCCGCTAGTTCTCTCATTCTGGGTTCCACGTGAGATGAGTAAGACGGTTGGGGCAAGTGTTCTTCGCAACAAATCTACAAAGCTTTTAGGACCGATTCAATCTAAAATGAACAAATCATATGAAAATAGAAGAAATTCCCGAAAAAATAAAGATAGATTCTCCTTTATTTGTCTCTTTTCAATTTACTCGACCCGTGCGGTCACGACCTTTTCTAGTTCTATGTTATATCGATCCAGGGGTTGAATCCGACCACACCGAGGGCCAGCCCTGAAGCAAAGGACGGGAACGAGCGGAATCAATACGAGTCTAAGAAACATGTCATCACTGCAGGAAACGATCTTACTATTCTTTCTAGAAGTACCCATGTTGGAAAGTTAAATATCTTTGTCTATGAACATCAAGCTAATCTGATAAAAATATTGCATTAGAAGCACTTAAAAACACTAATGTGCTTGAGAAAAGTGATAGTGTTAGCAGCTCTGAGAAAGTTCTTGTTCACGAATTATCAGATGAAGATGTTGTAAATTCGGTTTCTCTTATTACAAGACAATTTAAAGATTTTCTCAAGAAGAGAAATAAACGGTTCTCAAGAAAATTCCATCATCATCAGCCAAACCACATAATTGTGTTCCCTCTAAAAAAGGTAGACGAAGAAAGTGATGATGAAGATATGCCACAAGACTTCAATTATAGAGTTCTCGGTTACTTGGCTAATGAGTGTCCAAATCAAGAAAATACACTGGCTAGTCCATGATGAGTTCTTTCTTTACATTTTGCTTGATACAAAAGTCTTTGAATTTGCTTCGGAAGATCGATAAGTAGAAGGGAAAAGAGTCCACAAAGAAAATTAGAGTCTCTGTGACTAACCTTGATAGGGTTTTTCAAATGACGCCTTCGTGCGGTCTTCAAAGGTAACTTGAGTGAATTACGTGATTCTACCATATAACCTAAACTAGTCTGAAACTAACTTTAATAGACTAAACCAAGACATCTAAATTTAATAACAGACTTGACATACCACCTCAATTATGGCCAAACCCATTACACATATAAAAAGAAATTGTACTCCACATGTAAAATTGGACTGAGTTGAGCTCCGAAGATCGGCGATTAACTCAGAAAAAATTTTTCTTCTCAGTTCTCGTTTTCAGTGTGTAATCCAAATTCTTTAGGTGTTTTTCGTTAAATAATTCTTACATCTTGATGGATTCAATCATTAATTCAGGTGTTTTTCATGGATTGCTCACACGAAACCCAATTAACGGTGTTAATAATTTCGGATAAGAATGAATACATCTCATTTTAGATCTAATTTTGGTGATGGTAAAAATCCCTTAGAGGAAAGTGATCTAAGTGAACCTCCATCTCTTTACATATCAGATGAGGAAATAGATGAAAGTTTAAATGAATGGAAATTTAGTCTGATTGGTAGATCGGATTTTGTGAAGATGAAGTTTGTTGTAGCTGTAGCAGCACTCAAAAATCAATGGAAGCTTACAGGTAATTGTCAAATGATTCCTCTTGGTAAAGGTTTTTTCATAATTAAACTGAATAATGAAATTGATATGAAATATGTTTGGAATGGATATTAGATGGTTGAAACACAAACTTTAAAATTGAGAGAATGAGAGCCTAATTTCAATCCAGCTGCTCAAAAAATGACTACTTCTTTTGTTTGGATTCATTTTCCTGGTTTGGGAATGGAGTATTGGAAAGAAAAAATCATAATGGATTTAGGTGAAAGATTTGGTAGAGCTATAAAAGTGGATGAAACTACTTTGAAGAGAGAATTAGTTTATTATGCTAGTGTTCTTGTGGAAGTGGATTTATCAAGACATATTCCAAACCAAATTGTTATTAAAACAAAGTATGGAAGCTTTATTCAAGAAGTCCAAATTCCTCAAGTACCTAAATTTTGCAGTCATTGTAAGGTGGTAGGTCATCTGGCATCTGAATGTAGAGCAAATAGATATAACTTTAATTCTGGCAGGGAGCAAGTAAGAAAAGAAAGAAAACAATGTAAACCAAATTAAAGCAAAAATTACTGGTGGATTTGATATTTGTCTTACTAATGAAGAAAAAGCAACGCAACAACAAGTTGATGATCTCTTATTTAGTGAAGATGAAACAGTGGATGCTATTGTGCCTCCAATATTACCTTTTGAAGAGAAATTGGATGGTCTTATGATAAGCAGTTTACTCTTGATATTAAAAAAAAAATTCCATTATTATCTGCAGAAAAATTACTTAATGGTCCAAGGTAATTACACTTTCACTGCAGAAAGTAATTTCTGTAACTGGTAACTGGCTCCATAGGACAAGAAGTTGTCAAAGAGATAATTACACTTTCAGGGAAGAAGAAGATTGGTTCTGTTAACATGGTCCAAGGTGGTGGAAGTCAGATAAATTCTAATAAATTCCAAATTTTAAGAGAAGTGGCTGAGGACTTGCAAGCTGATGTTGGTAGCAGTTCTTCAATAGCTAGTAATGGAAATAATAAGGTGGTGGGGAAAAATGTTAAAGGAAAGAATATGAAACATATTCCTAATGTAACAACAAGAAAACATGCAGCCACAGTAAATTCAGTTACCACAAAAGGTATGAGAAGTCCTTCAACTTCTCAATCTAACTCTTCTCAATGAAAGTTTTGTTATGGAATATCATAGGCTTGAAAAGATTGAGAGCCAAAGATAAACTAAAAATTTTAGTTAATCAATTTTGTCCTGCATTGGTGTGGATAGCTGAACCTAAAGTAACAACTACTGGGAATTCCATAAAAAGTTTAAAGCTACCAGGTATGAGTAAGAAATTAATTCATAACTCTGTTCAAGATGAAAAGGTTAATATATGGTTATTCTGGCATCAAAGTTTAGTTACTCCTACTTTTGTCTCTATCACCAAACAACCAATCACAGTAGCAGTTGGTAATGTTATGGTCACAGGAGTACATGCTGATTGTTTGACTATTAATAGAAGGGAGCTTTGGGAAGAACTGGTAAAATATTAGTGAAATGGATTGTCCATGGTTAGTAATTGGTGATTTTAATGTTGTGCTTAATATTGATGAAAAAAGGGAGGAAGAAGACCTTTGAGGGTTTCCAAACAAGATTTTAGAGAATGTTTGGATTTATGCAAGTTAATGCAAGCTCGCAAGAACTTGAATTGGTGTAACAACGAGTTGGAAAAAAGAGAATTTTGTGTGATTTAGATAAAGCTTTCATCAATGTCAAATGGCTGGAATTATATGAGGATTGGGGTTACAAGGTGGGAGTTAGAGGGGTTTCTGATCATGGAGCTTTACTTGGATATGTGGTACGAATTCCAAAACCTTTAAATATACCTTTCAGATATCAATATGTTTGGACTACTCATCCAGAGTTCTTCAATCTAATAAAACAATCTTGGAGTTAACCATGTAAAGGTAATCCAGCTTTCCAATTTATCTTTAAACTCAAAAGATTTAAACAAAGTGTAAAACAAAGGAATTGGAATGTTTTTGGGGACTTAAGAAAAAAGTTCAAAAATGAAAAGATGTTATGAGTGCTTCATTACTATCCGATGCGAGATCCCGAGAATATCAATTCTTGAATGATTTAGTTACTACTAGAGGGAGACATGAAGTAGCTGTTCAACAATATAATGCACTTATGCAAGCTAAATCAAGAGTTAAATGGGTTAAAGGTAGTGGAGCTAATACTGCTTTTTTTTCATGAAAATATGAGAATAAGACAAGCTCAAAATGCAATTGTTGAACTGGAAGATAAGGATGGTATTGTGGTTACTGATCAATCTGCAATAGAAAACATGTTAGTGGAGCAATTTCAAAATAAATTTAAGAAGCAATCAGTTAATTTTACAAATGACATTGTTGAGGTGATTCCAAAAGTACTTACTACATAAGATAATATTGTTTTGGATGTTGTTCCTTCTTGTGAGGAGATCAAAAAAGCTGTTTTTTGGATGGATGCAAATTCTTCTCCTGGTCCAGATGGATTCCCTGGAAGTTTTTATAAGTTTGATTGGGAAGTAGTATGGTAGGATCTGATAGATGCTATTCAATACTGCTGGAGATGCAGATTTATTCCTAAAGGCTTCAATTCAAACTTCTTGTTTCTATTACCAAAAGTGAAAGGTGCAAAAAAGGCTGAACAGTTTAGACCAATTAGATTGGCTAACTTCAGTTTCAAAATAATCACTAGAATAATAACTACAAGACTCAGCAGTATGGTGAATAAATTGGTTTCCAGTCAACAAGGTGCTTTTATAAAGGGCAGAACTATACATGAAAAGATAGTGTTGGCTTCTGAGTTGATTAATGAAATGAACAGTAAGAGAAGGGGAGGTAATGTGGGGTTGAAATTGGATATTTCTCAGGCCTATGATTCCCTGAGTTGGGAATTTCTTTTTGAAGTGCTAAGAAGATTTGGTTTCTCAGGAGTTGGGATTAATTGGCTAAGAATCTTGTTTACTTCAGCTAGAATATCAGTATTAGTAAATGAGGGTCCTTGTGGCTTCTTTGAATTAAGAAGAGGGTTGAGACAAGGAGATCCACTGTCTCCCATTTTTTTTTTGTGATAGCTGAAGAAGTCTTGAGTAGAAATTTAACTCAAATGGTGCAAGAAGGAAAAATTCAGGCAATGGTTCAAAGAAAGAAATGGTGTCCAACCTTCTCATTTACTTTTTGCAGATGATATTTTTGTGTTTTGCAATGGACATAAGAAATCCTTGGATAAGCTAATGGAGTTATTGGTTAGTTATCAAAATGATTCAGGTCAGGTGATCAATAAGATGAAAAGTAAATGTTTTGTTGGAGCTACATCTGACACTAGAAAAAAAAGAATTGATGAGCATCTGCAAATGGAGCTATCTGAATTTCCAGATAAGTATCTTGGGGTTATACTTAATCCTGGAAGAGTGAGAGTACATCAAGTATGGGGGATTGTAGAAATGATGCAGGATATGCTTGCTAGTTGGAAAGGTACTTTATTGGCTTTACCTTCTAGACTTACACTAGTTAAATTTGTATTATGTAGCTATCCAATTTTTAGTATGTCAGTATATAAGTGGCCAAAGGTGGTGATAAAAGAATGTGAGAGAATTATTAGAAACTTTCTGTGGACTGGAGATCCAGCTGAAAAGAAGTTAGTAACTGTGAAGTGGGAAGAAGTAAATGCTCTTATTTCTGAAGGAGGTTTGGGTATCAGAAGATTGGAGGTGATCAATAAAGCATTATTAATGAAACTGATGTGGAGAATCATGACTGAGGATGAAGAGTGGACAAGATTCATGAAGGCTAAGTTTATGAATAAAAAAGGTGAATGGACTAAGTCATATAAACAATCTTCAATATGGCCTGGTTTAAAGTGGGTGATTCAAGATATAAATGAAGGTTCCAGATGGTTGGTGGGTAATGGAAAAAACATATCAGTGTGGAATGATAAGTGGGTGTTTGATTATACACTAGCTGAGAGATATCCAGATAACAACTTTATTCAACAACATCTAGACTGGAAAGTGGAACACTTAATAAGCAATGGAAAATGGCAAACTCCAATAGCTTTGAATCAATTTTTTCAGAATGACTTACCTCATTTAGGGGATGGAGATGATAAAAGAATTTGGAGTGCAGATTTAACAGGGAAATTCTTAGTAGCCAATGCAACTCAGCAAGTTAGAACTAAATTTCCTCCAGTAGCATGGGCCAAAAAGGTATGGGATCCTTGTCTACATCCATATACATCTTTGAATGTTTGGAAAATTCTTAGAGGAGCTTGTGCAATGAAAAACAGATTAGAAAAAAAGGTTTTAACATAGTTTCTAAATGCTATTTGTGTGGTGATGAACAAGACAATATGGAGCACATACTATGGCAATGTAGTTTTAGTGAAAAAAATTGGCACTGGCTCTGTGAAATTTTTATGTTCTCAATTCATTTAAACTTTGAGGAGGTACTAAACTCTGTGAAGCATAAGAGTCCAGCTGTAAATCAGGTGTGGTTAATTATTGCTTGTACTGCCATGGTGGAGATATGGTTTAGTAGAAACAACAAAATGTATGAAGAAAAACTCCAAACTGGGTGCAAGTTAAATGCGAATCACTGAGCTTTACTAAGGAATGCGGCATCGGAATGAGGGTAAAATATGGAGTGATATGTATGATTTTCAAGTACTATCTGCCTTTGATATTAAAGGTGTTCAGTGAGTACTAATGTGGTGAAGGAATGTTTTTTCAAATTTCCAGAGATGAACCAATTATTAATTTGCTGTGATGGTGCTGCCAAAGGAAATCCTGGGCAAGCTAGAGTTGTTTGTATTGGCAGGGATAATGATGGAAGATATGTAGGTGCTATTTTAGGTGGTATTGGAATTGCCACTAATTATGTAGCTGAGGTGATGGCACTGATCATAGCTGGTGAATGGGCAGTGAAGAGAGGCTTTATGAATGTGTGTTTTAGCCTTGACTCAAAGGACGTGATAATGGCTTTTATGGCAGGTAAGATTCCTTGGATAGTGAATAATAGATGGCATGCAATAAAGAAGAATCTGAACAGAATATCATTCAGACATTCATACAGGGAAATTAGTTTTTCAATGATAAACCGGCCAATAAGGGAGTCATGCTAAATAGAGAGAATTTGTGTATTATGACAATAAACCACCCTTCCTAGGTGTGCTAGAAAGTGAGGATAGATCATACTTTAGATTTCGAAGCTGTATTTTTGTAATGAATTTTGGTCTTTTCTTGTATGGGCTTGCCTATTGTATGGGCATGTTCAATTTTGCTGAAATTTCTATAAGTATGTTTAGTCTTTTCTGTTCTGGACCTGTCTAGACAACATTTTTTTGTAATAACTCTTTCATCTTGATTTGGTAATAAAAAATATATGATTAATTGGGAAAATGGACAAGATGTTTGTATGGATGTCAAAGGTGTCTCACCCTTTACTGGTGAAGGCATTCGCTCTTTTGTCCCATGTAAGGCTATCTCGAGTGCAGTTTCACGAAAACACACTAAATATTTGGACAAGTGTGTTTCACATGGTCACGGTTTGGGAGTTTTAGCTTTCACCACCTTAGGGAACTTGGTGAAGATACTTTGTGTTTTTTCAAGCGTCTGAAAAATTGTATAGTTAGCAAAGATGCTAGTAGGTGTTTTGGTAGTTTTATTTTTCATAGATTAGGCATTGCTATTCAAAAAGGTGTTGGAGCCCAACATTTGCTAGGTTACCAACCAAGAGCTTTGTTTAAAATTTTCGTTTTAAAAATAAAAGAAAAAAAATACTCCACATGTTAAATTCATTTCTAAAAAAATAAATAAATTGCATTTTGCTTAAATTCTGCATAATTCGGAATTTTCGATTTGATCCAAAATACACCGTAAACCAAAATCCAGTACTGCGCCTCTAAATTTATCCAATAACTCAATATTATTTTGGTGTCCCTAAAGTTACTTAGTGACCAAAAATTTGCTTCCCAAATCTTGTCATGTGATGCAAAGTAACAATGAGTCTCTGTATATTTGACTTCACATCCAACATGACCCAATATGTGTCTCGTGACTCACAATATGCATCTTAACAATATATTTGTCACTGTTACCCAAAAATTGCTTCAAGACATACCCTTTGATCCAAAATTTGCTCAACCATAATAAAAAAATTGCTCCGAGAAGTTCCCTTTGATCAATAATTTGTTCAATGAACTACAGTATATATTTAGAGAACCATATTTTACTTCGTGAACCAAGTTTTTCCATAATTAAAAATCCTGCCGAATACCTTACGATATGGCGAAAAATTCATGGGAACATTAATTAAATCCTCTCCTTTTCTTATTTTTCACAAATTTGAACTTCAAATATCCCTAAAGGGTTTTTAAGTGGATAATGAAAATGATAGTATTTTTTGGATAATGAAAATGAACCATATTTCTTTGCTTCGTGAACCAGGTTGAATTGTTTATAATCTTAGATGTGTTACCTAAAAACTTAAAATATACCCTTTAGGGTATTTATAAAGTTCTTAGGGGTGTTTGAGAAGACCCATGAAAAAGGGGTATTTATTTAATTCCCAAAAATTATTTGGATAACCACAAATTTTCCCAAGGTTTTAAGTTTGCATCATCGCCCAAAATTTACCTAGTAACATACAATTTGTTTATTTTGCCCAACATGTAACTCAGTGCCCATAACTTGCTCATATAATTTGGAATCTACTTCTCAACCTAAAAAATATCTTAGCAACCCAAAATGGTCTTGCATCCCAAAACCAACCTCATAACCCAAAATTTATCCTGTAGTAAAAAAATTTATATATGACTCTGTGACCCAAATTCCTTACATAGTCCGAAAATCCGCAATTGTAAGCGCGAAATTTTCATGAGGCTCCAGTGCCCAAAAATTTCTAAGTGAACCAAAATGTAAACACTTTCACTCCTTGCATACCCCCTTGAAAACTCAACTCTTTGGCCTAGTTAGTAACTATAATTCGTGAATAAATCTGTATCGATCGATTAAATAGGTATCAACCCGTATAACTAGAACCCCACTTAGATTCGTGAATTCCCAGCTTAAAAAGAATTGTACATGTATTTACGAATTACCGAATCATACGGCCTGTATAATACTTTGCCACATCATCACTAAATTATCATTCTTTATTACATTTTGACTTTTAAAATTTTACATATACCAATCTGATTCCAATATCATCAACGTATCTAAGGAGATATTATATTAAAAATGAATTTAACAGGTTAATATATGTCGAATTTTGTATGCCGAATTTTATATCTCTAAAACGAATTATACACGTACGTATACCATTTCGTATTATTGCCGAACCACGAACGATGACCGAATTTTTGATTGTATTTGACTTTTACGAATCCGTATAATACTCGTACGTATCCCATTTCAATGTTTTCCATACCCCGAAATGCTAACTAGCCGGGCATATATCCATTCTGTCTAACATGTTTGACCTGTGATCGAACCCATGCTGCATGCCATGCCCCATATTATTCATGCCAGTGCAGGCAAATAAGGTGCAGTGGCTTGTATTTTGTTTGTACCCAACATTACTTTTGGGCACGAAACACGATTGAGGTGTGTATTTAGGGTTGGGGACGAATTGAAGAACAAATAAAAGACACACAGTTTTACGTGGTTCGGCATGGTTTGCCTACATCCACGGGTGAATCCCCTTGGGGAGTGGTGTTTTATTGATAATAGAATTCGAGTCTATTTTTTCTCTCCTTTTCCTTCCCCCTTTATGATTTCTCTCCTCCCTATTTATATAGTTGAATACCTAATTTCAATATAAACTTAAATGACATTAACTGCTCATTCATGTCTCCCTATTTAATTCTGCATGAAACTGCTCATTCATGCCTCCATGTTAAATTCTGCATGAAACTGCTCATTCATGGCTCCATGTTAAATTCTGCATGAAACTGCTCTTTGCATGCTTCCTGAATTAATTCGCATGAAACTGTTTTTGCATGCCTCCTGAATTAACTCGCATGAAACTGTCTTTGCATGCCTCCTGAATTAATTTTGCATGATGGCGGACTGGATTGATGGTTGATAGGCATAATGGGCTGGCAGTTGATCGGTTGTCAGCCGACACAAATATAATTACACTTTCTTACTACTCAAAATATATAATGAAGCAAGGGCAAGAAAGGATCGATCCCACAGAGAGGTCTAGGTTGTCAAATTGTTTAGGTTCCCTATAAATAACACCGGTAGTTTTGTGATTTTTATATAATAAACTAAATAAAAGCAAATAAAGCAAAGCAAACAAATCAAATCAAGGATAAGAAGATATTGGTCATGGATTTCGTTTTCATTCACAAACATGTTTTCAACACAATAACTAGAATTGATATTTTAATCTCAACTTTTATCAAAGGCCCTAGAATACCTTGATCGCAAGTATATCCCGCAAATCTCCTCATGTCATCAACAAACACATTAAAAGATCTGAATATGAATTCTACCTAAAGGAACAACCTAACGTGTAAAAGCACTAATCAAGTTTAATTCCCTAGATGCGTTAAGTTCTATGAAATCAGGCCAATCAAAGCAATCGAACGTGGAAAGCGCACTAATTCGATTTAACAAAGGTTATGGTTCACATGTGACTACTAGGATGTATCACTACAAGCAATAATCACAATTATGCTACTTGTAATCGAGGAATCTATCACTTTTGCGTATAATAAATCCTAATCTAGCAAGAGAGATGAAAACAAACTCAATCGATTCGCGACTCGACTAACAAGCATTCAAATCATGTAACAATATTGATGGTGAATCATAAACGATAATATGAGAGAAAACTAATTTATTGAATTAAAACCCATATTTGGAAATCCAACTTATTCCATAACCAATAATAAAACTCTAGCTCATATTCATGGAGTTCATAACAAGAAGGAAGAGAAATTTCATGTTTCTAAACCCTAGAACAAAAGTAGAGGCAAAAGAATAATATATAAAATAAGATAATAGATCTCCCAAATTGTGCCTAGGCTTCTCTATATATAGAGTTTTGTAACCTCCTCTTGAAGAAACTAGGAAACCTAATAAAAATAGGAAAGTGCACCTCCTCAAAACTATGTCCCGTGCATTATACCCCGTGCAAAGTAGGTTGCCAAACTCGCCTAAACACCAATATCCCACGTCCAAAGTCTGGTTGTGTAAGGAATTTCATCCCAAGCTAATGGGCTTCGCAAACTGTTAAGTTCAGCCCACTTGGTAGCTAGTAGTTACTTGGAACCGACAGTGTAACTATTATCACGTTCAATCTCATCCATTCATTGCCATCATCCGCAGCAGCTTAAACACGTCGTCATCTTTTCTCAGCAAACCCATGACCATCCTCCGATAAGCCGCAACCGTCCCGAGAAACTCGAGCAACACTTCCATCTTGTTCTACTTGGCAAAGAATCGGATTTAACCGTCTTCCATCATCAATAACAACAACCTCCATCATCTCTGCAAACCTTTAATCTTCATCGCAGCTTCATCATCAGCTCTCTCCCATCGTATTAACAAACTAGAGACCAATACAGTCCTCGTCTTCCATCAAACCTCAACCCTTGATCATGGCAGCAACATTTTAATCACGACCAAAGTCTTCTAGCACCTCCACCATATCGTCTTCACCAGCAAGAACTAATGGCACCTCATTGCAGACTCGAGCTTCTCTTCCACTGACTCGTTACTTTCATGCCCTGTAAACACTCCATCATTTACTTCCGGTGCTGGCAGCAAGCCAAAACCTTCTCCGTTCATTACATTTTCTCTGACTCAAACTTCGACACTTCCTTCTCCATCATAACCATCATCATTGGAAGCAGCGACCTGTTTTTCTCAAAACCCAATCCGATTCTCACATGACCCACGGCCATGCTTGGCTTCATCACGCCAATGATGTAACTACTCTTTCATCTCATCATCCAAAGACCAATGTGATCATCACGAGCTTCTCTGTGTTTCCCAGCTCGGCTTGTTCTTTTTAGCAAATGGCAGCAGCGACACTCGAGTCCCTGATATCACCATCTTATCCTCGTTACCTCTGTCAACACCCTGACTCACGAGCTCCGTCCATCTTTATTGACAGCATCATCATCATCTCGACTCCACCATCTACCTGCCGATAATCACCATCACTTGCCAACAACTTCATCATCTAATATCGATGCTTTGACAAAGAATCGAGCAGCAGCAGCACCATCTTCTTTACGTTCTTAAATCGCCAGCAATCGATTACCAATCTTGTTTCCTCTGCGATCTCAAACACGATCTTCTTCCATTCGTGCCAGCACCTTCCTTACCAAGCTCGAGCTAAACCCTTCATACTTCTGCAGCAACCTCATCTATCTTTCTCTCCATCTCTGTTATGCTCATTCACAAAGCCATGTTCTTCCTCGCCTTGTAATGCCGGAGCTGGTCATGACTCGACAAGCTACGTAGCCATTGAGTGTGCATGGGAGAAAACGGTGGCCCTAAGTAAATAGGTCGGCTGCACTTAACATTATTTGAATTCTGGCTTCCCCCAAGTAAAGGACCAGACTCCCTTTAGAAGTCCCTTTGGAACAGTTCACCCCTTAACACAATGGCTACCCCTTAACGTACAGTGGGGTTGCCGATAGCACTTGTCCTAGAAAATGACCATTTTGCCATTTTTGCTTATGAGTTCTTGTTTTGCTCATAACTTCTTCATACGAACTCAGAATGACTCCGTTCTTTCGCCATTGTCTTCATCTTCTCGTCCTCTACACAATAAAAAGTAGAAATCTTGCATTTGAATGAGTTCCAATTGGTCTTTGGCCTTTCTCCACTTATAGCTAGCTTCTTTCCTTGCACAATTAAGCACAAATTCACTTCTTTTTGCTCCAAATGACTCCAAAACACCTGATAACTCAAAACCAATATAAGATACATAATTTACAAGAAAACTCGCAAAGAAAGCATAAATACTAGATATAAAATTAGGTGTTTTACGACACCTATCAGCAGTATGGATGAAGACTGGCTGACAACGCATCTGGCAACATGGATGGAATCGGTTAAGTGACATGGCTAAGAAAGCTCAAGTTGTGATGCAGCGAAGAACTTGGGTGAAAATTGGTTAGAGGTGCGATGTGCAACCTGACTTTGACCGTTGATCGAGTGTTGACTTTGACCATTGACCAGTCATTGTAATACTGGGCAGGCTGGTGGTGGTTGCTTCGGTTGAATGGTTAGCGGGCTTGGATGACAGCTGAACAGTGTCCCAGGCAACATTCTGGCCCTATATGTGGAAATTTTACTCATGGTACAAACATCACCCCCTCTTAACCTCCAACTTGTTGCGAGGTTAAGAGATAGTTTTTCATTTTGTATTAACGGACTATGATAAAATTTGCCTTCAAGTGTGGATTATTGTCGTCAGAAGTAAATGATAACCTTCCTTGTTCGTTTGCGGAAATCAAGACGCCCCTGTTGATGGTGGATTTTCATTTAAGGTTAAAATTGTAAAAAACCAGAAAACTATGCGCTGACATCTTGTAAAAGATAAAGCCATTTAATAAGTGTTGGATACTCCCTCACTTAATTCACCAAGAATGGAGCATGTGGCAACAATCCCGTTACGTGAATACATGAAATTCCTCCAGGGTTGGAGCATGTGGCAACAATCCCTTCTGTGAATTTCATATCACCTTTGTATTTCAAAGATACTCATTATCGGTGTGGCATGACGACCGAGTGTTACTCTTCTGAGTAACACGAACCTCCAAGCACTATAATGAAACCATGTACTAAATACCCGTATCAGTGACTCTCGGTGTGTTATACTAGCCGATTGAGCCCCTCTCGGTGTGTTATACTAGCCCGATTGAGCATCCGGACGACCTCGTATCGGTCGAATATGATCCGATCGTGAGTCATCCAACTCCATAAGCATGATTGGATGACCCCGGATCAATTCCATCACCCCCAGCGGGTATGGAATACCTACGGCCGACCCCGCATGGTCGGTCATTGGCCTAGCTTGCCAAGAAACCGTTCATACCAAGCATTATGGACGGAAAACCCTAAATTAGGGTTTGCGGCATATTACATGTGTTGCAAAGCGGTCTCAACCATCCATCTTCGCAGGTATAGATGGAGGGTGAAGATGTAGATTCAAAGGGCCCGAGCATGTCAACACGATCACCGTGGGCGCCTACACACTTGACCAATCGGTCAAAACCAACCATGGTTGGTCGTGACAAAATTGTCACCCAAACAAGAGATGGCGCCACGGCTTTGAAAGCCAAAATTAGGGTTTCAAGCCATCACGCGCAATCCATCTTCTCAAACACGAATGGAGGTCACATATTAGATTAAGCAAGGGCCGGTCATACCAAAGCATGACCACCGTGGGCCCATCTACCTCCTCATGTGTTCGGCCAAGGCATATCATGCCTGGTTAATCCAAAACGTGCGTCCAAACTAGCATGGCCACGCCTCCCAAACCACGAATCGATCTCGACCGCTCAACTTTCACCGGACGATTTGGATGGCTCGGATCACGTTTTTCATGGGATAATCGGGTATAGGTGTGAACACCAGCCTACCACCTACACGCTGGTATGATCGACCAAGACCGACCAAGATGGGTCGTCTTGAAACGCAGTGCCGGAACTAGGGATGTCACGCGGTTTCCAACTCCTATCGCGGAATGGATTTACTGCCGCAAACCGATCTCAACCACTCAACTTACCGGTCAAATTGAGTGGCCTAGATCGCGCCTTCATGGGACAGTGAGTATGGACGTGCACACCGGCATGATGTCTACACACATACCCAGGTCGGTCCTCTCCAAATCCCTTTCTATGCTTGGTTTCGACCAAGGCAAGAGTGATGCTTGCGCACCTCTTCAAAAACCTAATATTCATTAATCGGTCGCGAGATGAGTGTCTCAAAGATCATCTCATCCGTCCAACTTCACCACTTGGTTATACAACCTGCGGTCGGGGAGTTATTTGGTTAGTGAGGCGTCATTACTCATCACTTTACCACACCATAATGCTTGATACATAAAATACACACGATACTTCACAAGTATCGACTTCTGAATCTTGTGATTATTCAATTCAGCATTACATGCTATCTTTCGTGGATTCACGATCCACATTCTAGACATCAATCATGTCACAAACTGGGGATACATACTTGGGGTATTGGTCTGGCGGTTTACGGCGTACGGCGTGCAACGCCATCACAAGAACGTGTCGAAGTCATGGACGGTTAGAGATGAACAGGAGAAGTGGGCAATACTGGTCGTGTGGCACCGACGCACAACTCCACTACTCCATCACTCCACTTCCTCCACTTCCCAAGAGAGACGTGAATAAGGCTCAATGACTTGTATAAATAGGTTCTCCGCCCTATTTCAAACAATAACACAAGTCCGACAGAGACCAGAAAACCAAGTGTTAATACAAAACGTATTCAAACACCCCGAGCTTGCTTGCATCAATCACAAGCATGCTCACCTTTACCATTACAAGTCATAAGCAAGCCAACACCTTCACAATCTCAACACCTTCTTCGCTTTCCTCCTTAAGATAAACCCCATCTCCTTCACTTTGTGACCGAAACAAGTGCAGAACGGCCATTTCTTGGTTTAGGCCGGACTTGCACTGATTGATCTCTCGAATCTACAAGCACTCACCGCGTGCATGCATTTGTTTAAGGTTTAAATTCATTCCTCATCCACACCCCAAATTACCAAATTCTGCGGGGAGTAGTTTTCACCCATAAACAATTGGCGACCACAAAGTGGGAGGTTGATCTCTCGGTTGCACAAAATCGAATTCTCAATTTTTTCGGTTTCCATCTCGATGTATCCGAAACCACAGGTGGTTCGGATATCATGGGAAGTATAGTTAGAATCTTTGGAGGATGTCTTGGCAAATCAAGCGGTATCATCGAGGCGAGAGCGAAACATTCGCCTTTTGAATGATATAACATCACAATTACAAGAAGGGTCGGCGTGCATCTACTCGGGCGGTGCAAGAAACGCTGAATCCTTAGTCGAGTCACACCTTTACCGGTGGAGAGGCAAAAGAGCGCGTAACCATAGGAGATTCGGGAAAGACGAACAACGCGGTCCGGTCAACAATGAAGAACAGAGGCAACTCCACGAGAGGAAAAGGACTTGTCAGGAGTACTACAACGTCTACCGATAAAGAAAGGGAGCTGCGCCTATGGAGCCCTGCTAGAAGATTTATATCTCAAGACCCTTGTCGAAGCCCGAAGACTATTCAATCCGCATCGACCTTTCAACTAAGTGAAGAAATGCTTGAGGAAGGAGAGATCAATCAAGAAACACGTGAGTACGAGAGGATGGGAACGTTCAATTCGATCACTCGGCGGTGATATTACAACACCTCCCATCACCGAGCCCGGAGCGGCCGCGAATCCACAGCATCTACTCAAGTGTAACGCCTTCGGTAGTCACCGGAGTAACAACTTCCACTCCTTCATCGGGACGAGGCCGGAGAGACGAGAGAGGACCATCTTCCATTACCATTGCAGACTTGGTGGAGAAGCAAGAAGTTCTTGCTAAGACTCAAAACGGATATGGCCGCAACTCGGAAAGAGGTACTCACTTTTCTTAAGACATTAACCGATCGATTTCCACGAGACTGCAGCAGCCCACAGAGCCAACAAGGGAATGCATTCAACGCACCTAGGAAAAGGTACTTCAGGCGGCGCGGACCTACATGAACCTGATCAAAGAAGCGACATCGGATATGAGTGGTCTTGTCATGGAGACTCCTACACCTGGGACCGATCCTCACAACTATCCTCCTCAAATCAATAGTTTCACTGGAACCGAGGCCGTGTGGATCGGAAGCGCTTTCTCTAGTGGAAAGTTTATGCGAACTTTCACACCTCTCGAAGAATCAACGGGAAGAGACGTTTGCTGCAACTAATAAAATAGCTCTGGACGTACACCTGACTCCTTCACGTCCAGAAGTCCTAACTGTGCCGGAAACATCTGTAAATAATGTTACATTTACTGAGAAGGCGACATGATGGCGGAGGAAGGTCTGTGACCCCTACATGTTCCGCACACATCGGGGTTCGAGTTCGGGAGGGCCCTCATCGACACGGGAGCATCTTCGAATGTGATTACTCTCAAGACTCTCGGGACAACCAAGGTTAACCCATGCAAGATTGTACGTCATTACCACAATGACCAGACTTTGAAGGAAACCAGACCGGCACATACGGGAGGCCGTGGATTCATGACAATAAAATCATCCCTTGAACATATCATTAATGCACGAAGACCATGCTAAATGAGGAGATCATCCGTATTCTGCATCATTGTCTCCGTACGCACCGATATGCGGAGTGGAACTATTTGAGCGGAAGAAACTCATGAGAAGGGCAGACAAAGTCCTGTGCATCCCACTACCCACGTGGGATTCAATCCAGGAAGAAGACCGACTTGCATCACTGAAGGCTAAGCACCACGACACACCTTTTCTGACGAGGCGTCCATATTTATCCGGTGAAACTTCACCCCATACTCACACCAAAAGGAGCGCTCTTTCAAGCCGTGATCGAAGGAAGACAATATCCGGCGCCATTGTTGGCAATTAGCGGGGAGAGACCACCCGGTCTCTCCACCCAATGGAATGCTACAACAACAACGAACCACAAGAACAAGTGCTAGATGCTCCACAACAGCTGCAAAATGGCACCAACTCCACAACTGATGAGATTGAAACCGTTGAAGAAT
Organism: Papaver armeniacum; assembly: GCA_023531295.1. NCBI lineage: Eukaryota > Viridiplantae > Streptophyta > Magnoliopsida > Ranunculales > Papaveraceae > Papaver > Papaver armeniacum. Next base: position 19,804 of record JAJJWW010002731.1, on the reverse strand, counting down.
CTCCTAGGCCTATCTCCATCAGCTCAACCTTGTGTACGGATACACGCACGAAGCTCGTGGAACTTCTCAAAGAGTACCAGGACATATTCACTTGGAGATATGAAGAAATGCCAAGATTTAGATGAAAATTGGTCACCCATCATCTACATGTCATACTTGTATCCAAGTCGATTAAACGATTGTAGTTCATACATGATAAAAATGGATAGATCAGGTGCTGCATAGACTTCAGAGACTTGAACAAGTGCTGCTCCAAAAACGATCCTCCTTTACCTAACATCGACATGTTAGTAGATGCAACCAGCGGACACGGCATGTTCTCCTCCATGGATGGATGTAGCGGCTACAACCAGATAAGGATGTACGAGCATGATGCAAGTAAGATTGCTTTTCGAACTCCTCAGAAATTTTTATTATACCATACTACCATTTGGTTTAAAGAGTGCCGGTGCAACGTATCAACGCTCATGACGGTAATCTTCCACCGGAGCCGATACCTCGAGGGAGCAGCCTCAAGAAGATAACGATGTCCAACCGTCATATCGAGCAAGATCCGGGCGAGTTACTCTATCGAGGCAGATGGCCAGAACAAGATCCAGGGTGAGTCACTTTATCGGGCACGACGGTACATGTCTATCACGCTATGTTGGAGAATCCGGCGCTTTTGGTCATCCTCTGGAGCCGTTGAACGCTCATCTACAACAAGATATGCCACGATAGAAAGAACCCGGGACTGCCGGAAGAGCCTCATAATGTTTGTAGGGGCATATATCTCACCAACCAGCGTCTACAACATTGACCTTACATAGCGCCCTTGAAGCGTGAAGAGAAAACCACCAAGATACAACATCTGTAGCGTCCATCAACTCAACTCCAGTACCACATGCACGAATCCCACAATGATGAAACAACGTCCAGATATTCCATACACAGCTCGACAACAACCACTCTGAACAAACCATGTAAACCACACTTGGGGAGTGAGGCTCAGCATGAAGTTCCTTCACCGTCAGTCAAGGAATTCTTCAACATGAGAGATGTGGTCAGTCAAGAATCATGGAATTCGCAAGGGTAAATCGAATTGAAGAGGGAAACACTTCAACACTCCCTCTGTGAAAAAGCTGCTTCAATAGTCTACTCAAGAGCGCCTCAATGATAGGGTGTAGAATACCACCGTATTTACTATCTAGAGTTTATGCTTTCTTTGCTATTTTCTTGTAAATTATGTATTTTACTTTGTTTTGAGTTTGTAGCTACTTTGGAGTCACACGGAGAAAAGAAGAAGAAATTACTCTATTTGAGCAAAAAGGGCAAAATTGTCATTTCGAGGCGAACACTATCGGAGCCCAGCCAAGGTTAAGGGGCAACCCAATTTGGAGGAGTAATAAAAATATACTAGCCAAGGTTAAGGGACACCAGTGAGTTATCCCTTATCGGGGTGGCCAAGGTGTCGTTATCCGATCTTATCTAAACCCTAAATCGAGAGAGACCTCTTTCTCATTCGTCTCATTCTTTCCATCGAAATTGAGATACAGGACATCGGTTCTTTGTTGAAACCCGAGAGATGGTGGTAGTCTCTGATGTTGAAATGAAGCTCGGGGAGATGGGGGTTGTGAAGCGGGAAGAAGAGCGAGTGCTAAGAAGATGGGTTACGTGGATAAACCGGATCGAGAAAAAAGGGTTAAGCTTGAATCTTCAACTAAGAATCAGTTAGGGTTCTTTGTTTTGAAAATCGGATGAAGATGGAGATGTAGGTTTCTATCGAATTAAAATGGGATTGGTGGTGTTTTATTTGTTTTGTGAAACCTGTTGAATCTCTGCAATTGAAGCCGTGGAGATATTCATGGGAGAATCGTGAAAGGAGATCAAGAACAATGATTAGCGAGGGTGAAATTGAAGCTGCTATTGAAATGACGCAGTTCGGGTTAGGGTTTTAATGGCGATTGAAGGATTTGATAGTGGGATTGAGCTCGATTATACGAGAAGAAGAAATTGATTACTGAGAGAAGATGATAATGAAGAAATTGGAGTTAAAAGCTATGTTTAGTCTTTGTGAGAATTTGAAAGCAGACAACGTCTTTGTTGAACAATAAGATGGGTTGTGGTTTTCTTGATGAGTTACATGGGATTGAGGTCGTGTCATGAGAATTGGAGGCAGAGAGATGACAAGTTGAGCGGAGTGTTGGTGGTAATGGATTACTCGAATTGAGAACCTGGTCGGTTGCGGGATGGGTTGTGAGCAGCAATGTAGACAAGAAGGATTTACTTGTTGTTCGTAAGGAATGCATTGCGAGAAGAATGAATGTTAGATGTATGCTAGGATTGTTACGAGGGGGGTGAAGAATGGCACAAGAACAGTAAAATGCTATGAAGCGAGAGAAACTCTGTCTGAATCTCCCCTATGATGAGTCGACTTCGGTGACTTTCGATAAATAACTCGGTGAGTCGGTCAGGTAAACCAACTCGATACCGAGTCGGACAGCCGATTCACTTTCTGCCTTGACCTCTTTGACTAACGGTTGACCGTTTGGCCGTTATCTCTAACGGTGGGTGACGGAATATTCCATCGAATATACCGGTGACGGTGAAATTTTAATTGGCGGTGACGGATTCGGTCAAATTCCGGCCATAATACCGGTTTTCGTGAGCCAAAAATTCCAGAATTTTCTGTGGACTTCTCTCATAGGTGTGAAAACTTGGACTAGGAATTGGATGGAGAATTGGGCTCAAATTTGGAAGAAAGATGGAAGAGTTGAGAAGGCTTGGATTTGGAAATTGAATTGCTAAAGGAAAAGGATTCTATTCCTTGGAAGATTTGGAGAATATTGAAGCCTATAAATAGAAAAGTTTTCTACATCTTTTACACACCTCTCTACACACACAACACTTGTGTTTTTGTTTTCAAAATTCTTCTTTTTAATTATTTGTGAACTTTAAAATTCTCCTTTTAATTATTATTTGTGTGAATTTCAAAAACATGAGTAGCTAATTTTATTATTGATTGAGGATGAATTCCTAGTTCTTAATATATGATTTGAGTTTTGTTTCAATTCTATCTTGAGGTTTTTCACATGATTATCGATTGTTTTTACTAATAGGAATGTTTATTCATTCATGATTGATTGATAGATTGTTTAGAGTGCACACTAAATTGATTTGTTAATTTAATCTAAAGCTAGTGAAAGTTAGGAGATAAGTAATCGTTTCTTGACTCTTTACATAAGTAGCAAACACGAGACCTTGCGGAGGGATTAGTGGAGCAATTGTGTGTGAAAACAACATTAGCAAGTAAACCTTGAGCTAAGAGTTTAACTACTAATATCAACCTAATAAGTTCATAAATCTTAATCGTTTATTTAAATTACATCTTGAGTGATCTACTTCTAGGTGGTTTGGTAAATAGAATCCAGGTGATCGAGAACTTCCGTGTCCCGTGATACAAGGATTTAGGGGTTTAGCAACGATGATGGCTTTTTACCTACGGTTGGTGATAATCTGTGACTAATAACATGTGGATGAAAAACATAACTTGAATCATTGTTTTGCAAACGAAGAAGGATTCCTTGATCTTGTCTCTCTTATTGATTTCAACTTTATCTTTTAATTGCTTTGTTTATTTTCTTTTGCTTTATACATCCCCCTTTTGTGACAATTTTACAACTAGAATCTCTTGCTCCTCGTGGGAACGAACTTGACTTCCATTATATTATTTTTAATTGGTGGAAATAAGATATTAATTTGATTGCACCTACGACACGCATCAAATTTTAACCACATTCTTAGGAAGCAATGGACGATTTTTAGTTGTTTTTATTTTCTTTTTCTATATTCTTGCTTTGTTAGATTCTATAAGTATCTAACTTAGTTTTTGAGAATCTTGTTTGGTGTATACCTTTGGTGAATGTAAGAAGGGCAGACCGAGGTCCAATACGTCTTGATCCGGCACTCAACTAAAGGATTTCATTCGAGCGGTTAACACTCCACTTCCTCCTTAACTTCATCAAGTGATTTCACACAGGACAAAGACAAAGAAACGATGGCTGATCGTACACTCAAGGACCTAGCTTCTCACAGGCTTGATACACAACAATGGTGTATCCAAACTAACTCAACCTTCGAGATCAAGCCAGGGTTGATTAGAGAGTTACCAAAGTTCCATGGCATGGTGAATGAGGACCCAAACAAACATCTTATGGACTTCATACCATAGTTATGGTTATGCTTCCAACGAGACTAATGCGGATGGAGCAATGTTGAAAGCTTTCCCGTTTTCTTTGACCGGGCAATGCTAAAGAAATGGTTATATTATTTTCCTTAGGAAGTATCACAACATGGAATGGGATGAAGAAACTTTTCCTCGAGAGATATTTTCCCGCATCAAAAGCTACTCAAATTCGCAAGGAGATTTGTGGATTGAAACAACATGTGGGAGAGTCGTTGTATGAATGTTGGGAGCGATACAAGAGGTTGGTGGCAAGCTGTCCACACCATCAATTGCCGTTATCTCCAATACTTCTCTGAAGCTCTCAACCCAAGTGATAGGTCTCTTCTTGACGCTGCGGGTGGTGGTGCACTAGTGAACAAGACGGTGACCCAAACTCTGAGTTGATTGAAAGTATGCGGCAAACTCGCAACAATTCTACACAAGGATGAACCAATGGTTAGGCGAGTGCACGAAGTTAGTGATTCATCATCACATCTTGATCAAAGAATGAGTAACATGGAGATAATGATTCAAAGAAATGGTCGCGGTAATTATTCCGGATGGTGAGACCGAACAAGTAAATGCTTTATATCCAAATCAAAGGCCAAGGTACGATACATACTCCAATACCTATAATCCCGGTTGGAAGGATCATCCTAACTTTAGTTATGCAACAATCACGCTTCCAACCTCAATCTCAATTTCAACCACAACAAGTCAAGGAGCGTGATTCTTTGAATGATGACAAGCTCAATGCGTTAATGCAAGCAATGCAAGGTCTTACTTCTATGTTCCAACAAAGCCAACAAAAGACCGATTCGGCCATCAAGGATTTACAAACTCAAATGGGACAATTGGCGACCCGATGTGAACTTATTGAAATCTCAAGCATCCACAAAACTTCCTTCACAACCATTTGTGAATCCAGAGAATGTTAATGCGGTTGCTTTACTGAAGTGGAAGACAAGTGGAGGGGTCAAGTCATCATGAAGAAGCTATTGAAGAGGTAGTCAAAGACAAGGAGGAAGCCGCACCAAAGGAGAATTCAACACCAACCCGATCAATCCAAGGAACCGGTTCCTACTTTCACTACTCCACCTCCTTTTCCTAGTCGTTTTGCTAAATCCGAGAAAGAAGCTCAAGACAAGGCACTTATGGATATCTTCAAGAAGATTGAAATCAACATCCCATTCATTGAGGCCATCAAGACAATTCCAAGGTATGCCAAGTTCATGAAGGAATTATGCATCAAGAAGGATAGGTTGCTTGATAATGAAATTACTAAAGTTGGCGAGAGTCGTCGGCTATGCTATTAAAGAAGATGCCTACAAAATGCACGGATCCCGTGGTTTCACGGTACCAATTACTATTGGTAAGAAAAGGTTTGAACATGCTTTACTTGATTTGGGAGCTTCCATTAGTGTGATGTCGGCCAAATATATGACTCTTGAATCTTGGGCCTTTGAAAGAGACAAGAGTTATTATCCAATTAGCGAACAAGTCTAACATATATCCAAAGGGGCTTGTAGAAGACGTGCTAGTGCAAGTAAATGAGCTTATTTTTCGGTGGACTTCTTCGTGGTGGATATGGACAACAATGAGAACCGATCATCTACTTCTTTACTTCTTGGGAGGCCATTTTATGAAGACCGCAAAGACGAAGATTGATGTTGATATGGGTACACTCACTATGGAATTCGACAAGGAGATAATACACTTTAACATATTTGAAGCCATCGTTACCCAAAGTGATGTGCATTCCGTTTACTCCATTGATGTGGTTGATTCATTAGCGTGACAAATGGTGGAATTGAATCAGAGGATGAACTTGATGTGGTGTTGCAAAAGAGCATTGAATTGGACATCCACGGCTTGTCTAACTTGGATGTTGAAATCTCCAAGGAATTGGTGGAGATGTGGGGCCTTGGCGACATTGCAAGAAGCTAAAAAGGGTAATGTTTCATATATTTCTTTACCGTGAATGATGAAATACTTGTACCATCTATTGTGGAGGCGCCCAAGCTATAATTGAAGCCACTTCCGGATCATTTTGAAGTATGCTTTCTTGGGAGATGGAGATGAGCTTAGGTGATTATTGCAAAGAACCTCACTTATGGTACAAAGAAGACCGTTTTCTTAGAGTCTTGAGAGAGCACAAAACGGCTATTGGGTGGACAATTGCGGATATCAAAGGCATTAGTCCATCCATGTGCATGCATAGGATTCTAATGGAAGAAAATGTGAAGCCGGTGATGCGTGATGCTCAACGTCGGCTTAATCCTCCCATGATGGAGGTTGTGAAAAAAGAGATACTCAAATTGCTAAGTGTGGGGGTAATCTACCCAATTTCCGATAGCAAGTGGGTTAGTCCGGTTCAAGTGGTGCCATAGAAGTCCGGGTCACGGTTGTTCGGAATCAAGACGATGAACTTGTTCCTACAAGAGTTCAAACCGGTTGGAGAGTGTGCATTGACTATAGAAAGCTTAATTCCAACCGGAAGGATCACTTTCCTTTACCTTTCATTGATCAAATGTTGGAGCGGTTAGCGGGCATTCTTATTATTGATTCTTGGATGGTTATTCGGGATACAATCAAATTGTTATTGCAGGAGGACCAAGAGAAGACCACTTTCACTTGTCCTGTTTGGAACGTTTGCATATAGACGGATGCCGTTTGGCCTTTGCAATGCGCCTGCTACTTTTCAAAGATGCATGGTAAGTATATTCTCGGATTATGTGGAGCGCATCATCGAGGTATTTATGTGACTTTAGTGTTTATGGCAATTCTTTTGATGGATGTTTAAACAACCTTGAACTAGTTCTTAAACGATGCATAGACATAAACCTTGTCCTTAATTGGGAGAAATGTCACTTTATGGTAAACCACGTCATAGTACTTGGTCACATTGTGTCTCTCGAGGGCTCGAAGTGGACAAGTCAAAGATAGATTTAATAAGAAACTTACAATATCCCACATCGGTGAGGGAAATCAGTTCTTTTCTTGGCCATGCGAGGTTTCTATAGGCGGTTTATCAAGGATTTCTCCAAAATCTCCATGTCGATGTGCAAGTTATTATAAAAGGAGGTACCTTTAAAGCTTCAACAAGGAATGCAAGGATGCTTTTGACAAATTGAAAGAAATGTTGACAAGTGCGCCAATTATCAAATCACCGGATTGGAATCTTCCATTTGAATTGATGTGTGATGCTAGTGATTATGCGGTTGGAGCCGTTTTGGGTCAAAGAGTGGACAAGTTGTCCCATGTTATCTATTATGCATCTAGGACCCTTAATGATGCCCAAATCAATTATTCTACCACGGAAAAGGAGTTATTGGCTATAGTTTTCGCGTTGGAAAAATTCCCGATCATACTTGGTGGGTACAAAGTTATTGTGTATTAGATCATACCGCACTAAGACACTTAATAAAGAAGTAAAGCTAAGCCAAGATTAATCCGGTGGATCCTATTGTTACAAGAGTTCGACATAGAAATTCGGGACAAGAGAGGTGTGGAGAATACCGTTGCGGATCATCTTAGTAGACTTGTTATGTCTCAAGAAGAACTTCCATTACATGACCAGCTTCCGGACGAACAACTTTTCTCCATGGAAGAATCAACACCTTGGTATGCGGATATAGTGAATTACTTGGTGACAAGGAAAGTACCTAGTACAATGTCTAATTTCCAAAAGATGAAACTTAAGAAGGTAGCTAAGCAATATGTGTGGGATGAACCATACTTATGGGAAATATGGCATTGATCAAATAATGCGAAGGTGCGTGCCTAATTCAATTTCAATCCATTCTCTCCTTTTGCCACACTTTTGCTTGTGGTGGCCACTTTAGTTCTAAACGCACCGCTCTCAAAGTTCTCGAGAGTGGATTTTATTGGCCCACCTTGTTTGAAGATTCATATGTTTTTGTAAATCGTGTGATAGATGTCAACGAGCGGGCAATCTAGGTGCTCGAAATCAAATGCCACTCACACCAATTCTCGCCCGTTGAGATTTTTGATGTGTGGGGTATTGATTTTATGGGCCCTTTTGTCAATTAGAATGGAAACTTTTATATACTTCTTGCCTTAGATTATGTTTGAAATGGGTGGAAGCTAGAGCCACCAAGACTAATGACTCTCAAGTTGTTTGTGATTTTGTAAGGGAAAACATATTCAATAGGCATGGTACACCAAGAGTGGTGATAAGCGATGGAGGCTCACATTTCAAGAAGGCTTTCCACGCTCTCCTCAAGAAGTACAACATAACACACAAAATTGGTACGCCTTACCATCCACAAACTAGTGGACAAGCGGAAATTTCAAATCGTGAGATCAAGTCCATTCTTGAGAAAACGGTGAATACCACAAGGAAAGATTGGAGCTTTAAGCTCAATGATGCACTTTGGGTGTATAGAACCGGCGTATAAGACACCGATTGGTATGTCTCCATATCGGTTGGTTTATGGCAAGGCTTGTCATCTTCCGGTTGAACTTGAACATAAGGCTTATTGGGCGATAAAGAAATTCAACATGGAGTATGATGAGCGGGGAAACAAAGGAGTTACAACTAAATGAGCTAGAGGAGATGCACGTAATGATGCTTACGAGAGTGCCCGTATTTACAAGGAAAAGACCAAGCTTTTTCATGACAAAATGATTTCTCGTAAAAGCTTCATATTGGGACAAAAAGTCCTTTTATATCATTCTCTTGTTAAACTATTTCTGGAAAGTTAAGGTCCGTTGGATTGGACCATATGTTGTTACTAATGTTTTCCTCATGGTGCGATTGAAATTACTAGTCTTAGAGACAATTCGGTTTCCAAAATCAACGGCCATAGATTGAAGCCATACATGAAAAACATCGCTTATGTGAATTTGGATGAACTTCCATTTGAGATTCACTCCCTACGGAGGAGTAATGTGCAGCAAGAGCTAAGTCGGGCCGTCGACTTTAAAACAAGCGCTTAATGGGAGGCAACCCATAGGTTTTGTATTTCTTATCTTTTGCTTTTTGTTATTTTTTTCTTGTTCCTTATCATGTTAAAATTTCCCACCTTGACTTTATTAGGAGGATTCAATTACATTGAGGACAATGTAATGTTTAAGTGTGGGGGAGTGGTTAAGCATGAATTTAAAAAAAAAAAAAAAAAAAAAGTTTTTCCATAAAACCTCCAACTTTTAGAGATTTTAGAGTCACTAGCATACTTCTAGGTATGTTTACATAGAGATTTTTACCGACATAATTGAACTTGGAAATGTTAGAGAACTACATTCGGATTTCTTGCTTGTTAGAGTGTTAAATAATGGATTTAATCATCTTAGGTGATGCGAATTTGGTGCAGGGGAGAAATGCATTATTAGAGTTGCTGATCAATCATTAGTGGAGACTACCCTGTATTCATATCATGTGAGGCACCGACCAGAAATTTTCCATCTACTAAAGAGCTTTCTTTTGAGTGTGTCACCGTACGTTAATCCTGGTAGAATGGTGAGCTACCCAACCTCCCACCAATAGAAGCACTACTCTTTGATCTCTTGAGTGCTAATTTTGTCAATCATAAGGGTGGCGTCTATAGATGAAAGCCTCCCTTCTTGTAGTTCGATTTGCAGTTAGCATCATTCTCTCTCGACAACAACGGGTCCATAGAAACACATTCATCGGGTCAACAAAGAACGACATCAAAATTTACAAGGAAGTTGGAAAAGTTTCAAGGTTTACAAGCAAGCGGGCGACGAGAAAAGAGCAAATTTCAAATACAAGTAAAGCAACATACAAAGAGCAGATTTTTACATATATGTTGAAGACTTACAATACAATGATGTAATTCTATATCCAAGTATGAATACTTATTCATAAAAGCGAAGAAAATCAAAAGGTGAGAATTTTTGAAGTTTATGATTTCAAGACGATACAAGTTGTGAAGAATCGAGCGGTAAAATACTTCTCCCACGGCCATGGTTTATTTTTTGTATTTTATTTCTCTTGTAGCCAAAAAAAAAAAAAAAAAAAAAAAAAAAAAAAAAAAAAAAAAAAAAAAGAAATATTTGTTTTGTTTTTATTTATTTAATAAGCCGTGGGGAAGGAAAATCTATAAGGAAGTTTCAAGCACAAGGATTTAAGGTAAAAAGGTTACAAATTGTCAAGGATTTATGAAATTCGAGTTTATCATCAAAAGTTGAAACCGAAGACGAATACCAAGGAGATAAAGATGAGGAGCGGAAGACGTTTCTATTGGATGCCGTGAGAGTGGTGTTATCATAATTGGCGATCGGACGTGAAGGTGAGTAAGTAATCTCATCCTCAATAATAATGGTTGATTTCCTTTCTTAGAGATCGTCGAAAAATGGTTTTTCAAAATGTTAAAAGATGTGGGTTTTTAAAAATATTTCGGGAAGTTGTCCTTCCCACCAGATCAACGTGTTCAGGAATTCTCTCTTCATTCCTACACACACATGTGCGACCCATAAAAAAGCCGTCTTTTGAGTGCAATTATCATAAAATCCTTTTTGGTGAGGCGATCAAGGCGAAATGCTTATTGATCGTTTCTCAAACACGCGTTCTCTCATTATGGTGTGGTTATTTCTCACTCAACATTTAAGAACGAGAATATGTTCTTTAGTATTTCTAACTTCTTATTACTAGCATCTGAAACTCTATGTCCTCATAACACTTTGGATGCTTGGGACGCTTGAACGCTTTGAAGTTGTGAGTTCTCGATTCGATTTGCTCGAGGACTAGCAAAGTCTAAGTGTGGGGGAATTTGATAAGTGTAGAATACACCAGTATTTACTATCTAGAGTTTATGCTTTCTTTGCTTTATTTTTCTTGTAAATTATGTATTTTACGCCTGTTTTGAGTTTTGTAGCTACTTTGGAGTCACACGGAGAAAAAGAAGAAATTACTCTATTTGAGCAAAAAGGGCAAAATTGTCATTTGAGAAGGGCGAACACTATAAGCCCAGCCAAATGGTTAAAGGGCAACCCAATTTGGAGGAGTAATAAAAATATACTAGCCAAGGTTAAGGGACAGCCAGGTTGAGTTATCCCTTATCGGTGGCCAAGACTGTCATTATCCGGTCTTATCCTAAACCTAAATCGAGAAGACCTCTTTCTCATTCGTCTCATTCTTTCCATCGAAATTGAGATGCAGACAGATTCTTGTTGAAACCAGAGAGATGGTGGTAGTCTACGATGTTGAAATTGAAGCTCGGGGAGATGAGGGTTTGTGAAGCGGGAAGAAGCAGTGTAAGAAAGATGAGTTAAATGGATAAACCCGGATCGAGAAAAATTTGAGGTTAAGCTTGAATCTTCAACTAAGATTGATTAGGGTTTCTTTATTTTTGAAAATCGAGATGAAGATGGAGATGTAGTTGCTATCGAATTAAAATGGGATTGGTGGTGTTGCGATCAAGTCATGAAATGGTGAATCTCTGCAATTGAAGCGTGGGAGATATTCATGGGAGAATCGTGAAAGGAGATCAAGAACAATGATTAGCGGAGTGAAATTGAAGCGCTATTGAAATGACGAGTTCATGTTAGGGTTTTAATGGAGATTGACGGATTTGATAGTGGGATTGAGCTCGATTATACCAGAAGAAGAAATTGATTGCAGAGAAGATGATAATGAAGAAATTGGAGTTAAAAGCTATGTTTGAGTGCTGCTGAGAATTTGAGAAACAGACACTGATGCTGTTGAACAATAAGATGGGTTGTGGTTTTTTGATGAGTTACATGGGATTGAGGTCGCATCATTATTGAAATTGGAGAGAGATGACAAGGATTGAGCGGTGTTGGTGGTAATGGATTAGGAATTGAGAAGCTGGTCGGTTGCGGGATGGGTTGTGAGCTTTTGTAGACAAAAGGATTTACTTATTCTTTGCTGTAAGGAATGCATTGAGAAGAATGAATGTTAGATGTATGCTAGGATTGTTACGGGGAGTGAAGAATGGCTGAAGAGCGGTAGGAAATCTTGAAACGGGAGAGCTTCTGTCACGAATCTCCCCATATGATGAGTCGACTCGGTGACTCGATAAATAGCTTCGGTGAGTCGATCGAGTAAGCCAACTCAGCCACACGAGTCATACCGGTGATTCACTTTCTGCGCCTTGACCTGTTGACTAACGGTTGACCGTTTGTGTAGTTATCTCTAGCAGTGGGTGACGGAATATTCCGTCGAATATACCGATGACGGTGAAATTTTCGGGTGGCCAGGCGGTGGCGGGTTCAGAGTCAAATTCCGAGCCATAATACCGATTTTCAAGCGAGCAAAATTCGGAATTTTACGGACTTCTCTCATGGGTGTGAAAACTTGGACTAGGAATTGGATGGAGAATTGGTCTCAAACTTGGAAAGAGAAGATGGAAGAGTTGAGAAAGGCTTGGATTTGGAAATTGAATTGCTAAAGGAAAAGGATTCTATTCCTTGGAAGATTTGGAGAATATTGAAGCATATAAATAGAGAAGTTTTCTACATCTTTTACACATCTCTCTGCACACAAACACTTGTGTTTTTGTTTTCAAAATTCTTCTTTTTAATTATTTGTGTGAACTTTAAAATTCTCCTTTTAATTATTATTTGTGTGAATTTCAAAAACATGAGTAGCTAATTTTATTATTGATTGAGGATGAATTCCTAGTTCTTAATATATGATTTGAGTTTTGTTTCAATTCTATCTTGAGGTTTTTCACATGATTATCGATTGTTTTTACTAATAGGAATGTTTATTCATTCATGATTGATTGATAAATTGTTTAGAGTGCACGCTAAATTGATTTGTTAATTTAATCTAAAGCTAGTGAAAGTTAGGAGATAAGTAATCGTTTCTTGACTCTTTACATAAGTAGCAAACACGAGACCTTGCGGAGGATTAGTGGAGCAATTGTGTGTGAAAACAACGTTAGCAAGTAAACCTTGATCTAAGAGTTTAACTACTAATATCAACCTAATAAGTTCATAAATATTAATGCGTTTATTTAAATTACATCTTGAGTGATCTACTTCTAGGTTGTTTGGTAAATAGAATCCGGTAGTCTAGAACTTAGTGTCCGGTGATCTGAGGATTTAGGGTTTTATAGCAGATCTGTTGCTTTACCTACGGTTGGTGATAATCTGTGACTAATAACATGTGGATGAAAAACATAACTTGAATCATTGTTTTGTAACGAAGAAGGATTCCTTGATCTTGTCTCTCTTATTGATTTCAACTTTATCTTTTAATTGCTTTGTTTATTTTCTTTTGGTTTATACATCCCCCTTTTGTGACAATTTTTACAACTAGAATCTCTTGCTCCTCGTGGGAACGAACTTGACTTCCATTATATTATTTTTAATTAAGTGGAAATAAGATATTAATTTGATTGCACCTACGACACGCATCACTCAACGCTCTCTCTCCGGACCACGTTAGCCGAATCCTTGTTCAACACTCTCTCAGGATCCACCTCCACGAGAAACCACTTTAACATCCTTATTATTCAACATACGTCTCATCCATCCTTCGTAAGAACCCATGGAGTATGGAAAATCTTGAAGTCAATATGAGAAGGCGGATATTCGTTTCTCAGGAGACAAAATCTCATCACAAGTCTTTGAAGAAGAAAATGGATCGGCTTCCATATTTTCTAAATCGGAGACGGGACTATCTTATGAGAAGGATGTTTTCTAATGTTTGGAAAAGCGAGGTGAACAACTCATCATCAATGTTCGGCATATCTTTGAAGTTGTCAACACTTCTTGACTTGGCACCGGACATTATCTCCGGAAGACATCTCAACGGAGTTCTTTTCTTCATTCCACAATGAAAATAGGAGTTAGAACTTGTATGAAAAACACATGAGGCGTGTAGTCACACATGACAAGATACAACCCACGTTGAAATACACAAAAGCAGGATTGGGTCCAAACACCAGTATCACTCAAGTTTCAAGTCTGGTACAAGTTTCAAGTCCGGTATAAGTTTCAAGTCCGGTACAAGTTTCAAGTCCGGTATTGTTCAAGTTTAAAGTCTGGTGTTGGTCAAGGGCACAAGGCTGGTATTGCTCAAGTCACAAGGCTGGTGTTAATCAGGACATAAGGCGGTATAATAAGCGCCCACCAGCAGAGTCCGATTTCCAGTCGAAGCACAGTGCCGACGTTTGAAACATGTACATAGTTGACCCACGTTCAGCCGAAGGGAACACAACAAGCCCACGTTCGATCAATGACACGGTAGCCCCGCGAACGAAGCGGGCGACGATCGGTCGATTAGGCACAATCCCACGATCGAACGAAAGCGGGGCGCTGATAACCCTCGGCCTAATCAGGCATAGCAAGGTCGATCCGGCAAGACCGGAGCATTCAAACGGAGTAAGCACGGAGCGGGCCCTCGGCTGAAGCGAGGCATAACAAGGTCGATCGAAGCGAAGCAAGACCGATATCATGCTAGGGGAATACTCTCCCGGACGCCTCTTGAGCGCTCGCATGCTCAGTACTGGGATGACCAAATCTCTCCTGGTAACATCTAACTTTGTCTCATAAGTTTTATCTTTAACTTGTCACCATCTTATGCCTACCACACAATAGTGTAACCATTGTGTGCTAGGCGAGGACTTAATGTTGATGGTGGATTTTCATTTAAGGTTAAAATTGTAAAAAACCCCGAGAAAACTATGCTTTGACATCTTGTAAAAGATAAAGCCATTTAATAAGTGTTGGATACTCCTCACTTAATTCACCAAGAATGGAGCATGTGTCAACAATCCCATTACGTGAATACATGAAATTCCTCCGGGTTGGAGCATGTGGCAACAATCCCTTCACGTGAATTTCATATCAGCCTTAACATTTCCGGTACTCATTATCGGTGTGGCATGGCGGTAGTGTTACTCTTCTTCGAGTAACACGAACCTCCAAGCACTATAATGAAACCATGTACGAAATACTCCATGACAAGCCGACTCTCGGTGTGTTATACTAGCCCGAGCCCCTCTCGGTGTGTTATACTTGGCCCGATTGAGCATCGGTGACAGAGTGTCGGTCGAAATATGATCGATCGCAGTCATCCAACTCCATAAGCATGATTGGATGACCCCGGATCAATTCCATCACCCCCAGCAGGTATGGAATACCCACGGCCGACCCGCATGGTCGGTCATTGGCTTTAACATGCGAAACGTTCATACCAAGCATTATGGACGGAAAACCCTAAATTAGGGTTTGCGGCATATTACATGTGTTCAAGCGGTCTCAACCATCCATCTTGGCGGTATAGATGGAGGGTGAAGATGTAGATTCAAAGGGCCCAGAGCATGTCAACACGATCACCGTGGGCCCGCCACACACTTGACCAATCGGTCAAAACCAACCATGGTTGGTCGTGACAAAATTGTCACCCAAACAAGAGATGGCGCATGGCTTTGAAAGCCAAAATTGGGGTTTCAAGCCATCACGCGTCCATCTTCTCGACACGAATGGAGGGTCACTGATTAGATTAAGCAAGGGCCGGTCATACCGGCATGACCACCGTGGGCCCATCTACCTCCTCATGTGTTCGGCCAAGGCGAGATCATGCCTGGTTAATCCAAAACGTGCGTCCAAACTAGCATGGCCACGCCTCCCAAACCACGGCCGATCTCGACCGCTCAATCCGCCGGACGATTTGGATGGCTCGGATCACGTTTTCATGGGATAATCAGGTATAGGTGTGAACACCAGCCTACCACCTACACGCTGGTATGATCGACCAAGATCGACCAAGATGGGTCGTCTTGAAACGCAGGTACCGGAACTAGGGATGTCACGCGGTTTCCAACTCCTTTGCGGCAATGGATTTCACGCAAAGCCGATCTCAACCACTCAACTTACGGTCAAATTGAGTGGCCTGAATCGCGCCTTCATGGGACATGAGGTATGGACGTGCACACCGGCATCTTTTCTACACACATACCCGGTCGGTCCTCTCCAAATCCTTTTCCATGCTTGGTTTGACCAAGGCTGAAAAGTGATGCTTCGCGCCTCTTCAAAAACCCTAATATTCATTAGGTCGCAGATGGTGTCTCAAAGATCATCTCATCCGTCCAACTTCAGCCACTTGGTTATACAACCTGTCAGAGTTATTTAGTTAGTGAGCGTCATTACTCATCACTTTACCACACCCTAATGCGATGCATAAAATACACACGATACTTCACAAGTATCGACTTCTGAACTCTTGTGTTATTCAATTCGTGATACATGCTATCTTTACGTGGATTCACGATCCACACATTCTAGACATCAATCATGTCACAACCGGGGATACATCGGGGTATTGATGCGGCGGTTTACGACGTGCGCGTGACGTGCAACGCGCCATCACAGAACGTGTCGGGAAGTCATGGACGGTTAGAGATGAACAGAGAAGTGGGCAAGGCGGTCGTGTGGCACCGACGCACAACTCCACTACTCCATCACTCCATTTCCTCCACTTCCCACGAGACGTGAATAAGGCTCAATGACTTGTATAAATAGGTTCTCCGCCCTATTTCAAACAACAACACAAGTCAGACGAGACGACCAAGTGTTAATACAAAAACGTATTCAAACACCCCGAGCTTGCTTGCATCAATCACAATCCTGCTCACCTTTATTTACAAGTCATAAGCAAGACAACACCTTCACAATCTCAACACCTTCTTCGCTTCCCTCCCACTAAGATCAACCCCATCTCCTTCACTTTGTGACCGAAACAAATCTGGAACGGCCATTTCTTGGTTTAGGCCGGACTTGCACCAGTTGATCTCTCGAATCTACAAGCACTCACCGCGCGGTGCATTTGTTTAAGGTTTAAATTCATTCCTCATCCACCCCAAATTACCAAATTCTGGGAGTAGTTTTCACCCATAAACAACCCCAAGAGTAAATTACTGTTGAGCGCGAAGAAAACTGCCTTCGCTGATTGTGGAAATCGTAATCAAGTCGCCCCCAAGTGAGGCTATTACGATTGGGAGATCGTGGGAAACAGTTGAGTATGAACCATTGTTATATGCAAAAATAGGGTAAAGGTCGAATCAGTGCCAATGCAGAAGCGTGATGCTGGAGCGGATATCGATTTTTATATGTCGTCAGTAATTATATGAATCAGGATAGCAGCAGCGATGTAAACTAGATTGCCATAGTTGTTACGGGAGTGGGCTGCAATGATTGCGGTAAGTTGGACTGCGAAGGACACAAAAAGCATCTGAGCAAAGCCGGGTAATGCGACTTTGAGCAAAGCCGCTACCGCGGCAGCTGCGGTCATGGTCAGCGCGCGGGATGCGAGCGAGCTGGAATCAGCGGCCGACTTGATCAATACCGGGACCGCAGTGACGAACGAGCAAAGCGCGCTGCGGCGGCTGCGATCCAACGTTGGACTCGAAGGAACTGCGAACATAAGTGACGGCCGCGGCCGGATGCGATCAGCCTGGAATGCAGCGGCCGGTCGAGCATATCCAGGATTGCGGCAGTAATATCGTCGGTGACTGATTATCCGACAGCGACGAGCAGATCGCACCTGCCACGGCTATGCTGCGATCGTGTGGTGCATGGCGAGCTATGATGGACTCACGAAGCTTCGATCAGCTGGACTGCGACGGCGACAAGCTATGATGGACTGCCGGCAGCCGATCGGCTGCGGCTAGACTCGGCAAGCGAAAATGCGCAGAGTAGATGTGATCAGTTGAGACTAGGGGAGCTACGAATAGAGTTGGAATGCGATAACTTCGATTAGGCATCTGCAAGAATTTCTTCGAGGAACCGGACAAAAAGTTCGATAAACCCGAGTGTAACAATTATAAATAAAACCCAGAATGCATCGATTCGTCGTCCAGGCCGTCGAGAATAGATGAGAAAAATTGGGTACGCATTAGTAGCGTCCAATTGAATACGAAGAATTACAAGCGGCCCCGGTTTGCATCGGTTTGCGTCCTACGATTCGCGACGATTGCTAGTAAAGCTGAACTACATCGATTCGTCAGCCGAGTGCGATGATTGCTTAGGAAGCTGGATTCTGACGATTCGATGAACTAGAAGCTTAGTGATTATTAAGAGGGTATATGTTCGCCCCCCTCTTAATCACCTTAACTCGTTAGAGGATTAAGAAGTTCGGGTTACCTTTTGTTTTGATTTTCAAGAATTTGAATTTCGTATCGCATTTGGGTGTTACGTAACTCTCCCCAAGCGTGTGGAGTGTTAAGCGTTCGACCCAAAAAAATTACTTTAGACCATGAGGTGTTACATATCTAAACTGAAGTGATGATCACACACGTCGAAGTGATATACAACTTCCTTGAAAGATAGTGATTGTCATGTTGCTCAATGCTACTTTAAGGGTGCACAGCCTTCTGCATCTTGCTCACAAGCATGAAATGAAGTTGAAGGTGTCTTCTATCTGGATTTCGTGCAGGGGGGCCAATCCCACTATTCCAGATCGCGAGAGAATTGAAATGTGTGCATCTCCTTATGAGAAAATGCTCGCCACATTGTAGGTGTCCCGTGAACAAAAGTATGCATTATTATATGAAATAATGCAAAAATATTTAATTGTATTCGTGCCTTATGAGATGTGGTATTGCGCTCTTTGTATATGATGTTATGCTAAAGAAGGCAGTTCGAGCATCTGGTTTGTATAACGATGGCTATCCCGATTGAATCAAAAGCTGGTGTAGATAGTTGCCATGGAAATGTATTTCAGCAGCTGCGATCAGTAGAACTGTAACATTTATAAGTTAAATTGGATCATGAAGCGATTGTGAGGAAAACATCTTGAAGCTTGTTTTTGAGTAAACAGTTCTACAACGATTCGATCAACCGATCATAGTAATTATCGAAAAAAGGACTGCGGTAGTTCGATCAACAGTGGAGTATTTCTTGAGGAACTGGACTACAGCAGCTCGATCAATCTGGACATAGTAATTATCTAAAAAAAAGCGCTATGCGATTCGATCATACGGGCTCATGATATTCTTGAGAACTGATACACCTTGATTCGATCAAGCTGGACTATGCATTCGCCTTTGTTGATTTAATGCGACTGTTTAGGTGTTGCCATTTAAATTTCTAAAAATTTAATTTTCTTCAAAAATTGAAATTCCGCCTTCATGATGTTGGAAATTGACATACGATCTCAACGGGCCGAAAATTACTCAGTTTGGATGCACGATGAAGAAGTTATCCAAGAAACAAAATTGGTCGGTGAGCGCCTTGTTCCAAACATGTTGATGATGTGATTGTACCAAAAATATTCTTCTCCAAATGTAAAAAAATTTACCTTCATGACGTAGGATATTGAAATGCGATCGCAGCGATCCAAGAATCACCCAATTCGGACGTGGAATGAAGAAGATATCAAGGATGCAAAATCGAAGACAAAAGCGAAAAATCCTCAAGCCAACTAAATTGGGGTGAAAAGTCCCTAGACTCAATATCTTAGCTCATTTGGCGGCTCGGTATGTTGAGTTGGCTCGGCTGCAGGGTGGAAATATCCTGCGATCCAATACGGCGTGTAGGGTGCAAACATCCGGGGGCACTGAGAATTAAGTTGCGCCTAGATGGACGGGAATAAGTGTTCTTCTTCGGACGGAGGTTGCGGACAAATGTCGCCGACGGAGGTTG
>JAJJWW010002730.1:0-12065 GCA_023531295.1 Papaver armeniacum | reverse complement strand
GATGGTAGCCGAGGGAGACCGAACTCGTGGGATTGACGCTGAAGTGAAGGAGGAGATCGAGACTTGGTGTTGTGCGTGACCATAATGACGATGGAGTGACAAGAAGAGATGAAAAGAGTCACCGGGAGCCCGGACCGTTGGTCATGAAGAGTCGATGGGAGTTGTTGGTAGTTGATGGTGATTCTCGTGCAAAGAGATGGAAGAGCTCGATATGGAATTGACAGAGAAGATGCTCGAGTTTGACAGGGATGTCGGGGATGAAAAGAAGTCGAAATTCAGAGGAAGTTTAATAAAATAACAAAGGGAAAGCTACGGAGGGTTTCTAACCGTAGCCAAACTCAAGGAAACATATGGATTGAAAGTTTCCACCGTAGAGCAAAACAGAAATGACGTACTCCCACTGGGCGGGTGAATTAGCAGGAATGAGGTTTGAAAAGAATGCATGGGACGTTGTCGTGATCAATGGCAGTAATAGCGAGAGATGACGCTGGGATGTGCATGGCTGCTGTCAACGGAGATGGAGTTCGAGTGAGAAAGAAACTCAGAAGAAAATACTTTTCACGGCGACCGCAGTGTACGTGATTCTCGACGGAGTGAAAATAATCCAGCAGAAATTATCGCTCACGGTGATGTTTCGTCCGAGGGAAATATGAGTAGAATGGAAATATGCTGTCGCTCCACTGAATCGGCTGGCCAATCACAAGCTATTGGAGTTTTTTGGTAGGCTTTACTCAGGTTTTATGCGAGACCCAATTAGTTGGGGTATAATTCTTTCACGGCCAGACTTGGCACTCATTTGTTTTAGGATTTCGACTAGTTTTGGCAACCAAGTTCGTGACGGGATTCGGTGCAGGCACAACTACAATTTGGGACACCTATATAAGAGAACTTCTTAATATTTTTGGAGATGACATAATCTTTTATCAAGTTTTGGAGAGGAGAACTCAAGAGAAGAAAAGCTAGGGTTTGGAGCTATTTCTACCACCGTAACTATTTCTTTTCTATTTTATTATATGAAACTCATGGGTTTTATTAGTACCATGAGTAGCTAAACTTCTTAGTGATTGGGGATGAATTCTAAGTTCTAGACATGATTTGAGTTATTATATAAATCTATTTTGAAGTTCTTCACATGATTATTGATTGTTTATACTAATTAAAATATTTATGATTAATTGATAGATTGTTTAGGTGGCCAACTGAATTAATTTGTTGATTCAATCAAATGCTAGTATTGAGTTAGGAGATAAGTAATAGTCGAATGATTCATACAAAAGTAGAGAACACAAGACCTTGCAGAGGGATTTTGTATAGTGATTGTGTGTATAAACAACACTAGAAAGTGGACCTTGAGCTAAGAGTCTAACTACTAGGATCAATCTATAATTCACAAAAGATAAAGCATTCAGACAAATTACACCTTGGTGAGCTACTACTAGGTGGTTTAGACGAATAGAATCGGTATTGGAGAGCTTCCCTACCCGGTGATTTAAGGGATTTAGGGGATAGCACCGAGCTAGTCATTATTCCACCCGTTGGTAATAATTTGTGATTAATTGTATTAATGGATGAATATAATAACTTGATGACGGTTTAGTAACGAAGAAGGATTCCCTGATCATATTTCTCTCCATTGCTTGCAACTTAATTATTTTCAATTGCTTTGTTATTTACTTTGAATCAAAAAACAAACCCCCATTGTGACACTTTTGACAACTAATTCTCCCTGCTCTTCGTGGGAACGATCCTTACTTCCATTATATTACCAGTTAATTGTGTGGAAATAAGTAATTTAATTTGAGCACCTACGACACGCATCAAATAAGAAAGGCGAGACAAGTCTTTACTTAATGAGTCTTGCTGCTGAACTAAATCAAAGTTTTCTTTAGACAAATTATCTATTTGATCAACGGCATATGTATGAAGATTATTTAAGAAGTTATATTGCTCCATCCAAGCATCTCTTTCAACTCGAACCTCTTCAACGATTGATTCCAACCGATATATCTCCATTATTCGTTTTAAGGTTTAAAGCTTAAAGGGCGAACAATAGTTTAAGTTGTAAAAAAAAAAAAAAAAAAAAACTTAAGGGGGAAGAAGCATACCTTTTAACTCTTCATTCTTCTTGCGAAGATTATCACGATCTAGTGAGGTTGTGATATTTTTGATTTTCAAGATGGAGATTATTGCATTTAGCAGTCATAGCTTGAAGATCATTTTTCAAAGACATTAACTTTTGAACTAAGGATGCTTGCGAGATTCTGTCAGGACAAAGATGTTTACTCAAAATCTCGCAGACTTCAGACTTGACAGGATCAACAAAATTCTTTTTAGCATCATTCACAAGGTCTGAGAGAACTTTGAAAGCCACATTTATCCCTTCCAAATTTTTACGCAGAAGAGGGATTTGCTCGGGTAAAGAAGAAAGAGACGAATCATTCTTCGCCAAAGGAACATCATGGGAAGAGGAGGTTTCAGGAAAGGAAGTGATTGGAGGAATGACAGGGATATTGATGGTAGGAGAAGGGATAAGTTCATCTATAGTAGGATTATTATGAGGAACCTGATCTAAAAGGAGTTGAGGCATAAGAATATTGTCATTTGTGACAAGATTGTCTGCGATGATTTCGCAAATAGAAGAAGAAGGTGAAAATGAGGAAAAGGAACATCGGGAGTAACAGGTTTAGAGTGGCGAGATCTTTTGGGAGTCCCGTCAATATTATTGTCATCCTGCGAATGATAAATTAAGTAAGAAACAAGAGGCAACGATATTGTTATTAAAAGTAAATGCTTCTTTAAATACCTTATCGCTCATGACTTTCTTTTAGAAACGGTATGTTTAGCTTGCGAAGAGGATTTTGGAGGCAAGGTGGATTCATGTTGAGAAGTTTGGTTTCATTTGTGAATCCAAAGAAAGAAGGGGTTCTTCACGGTGAATTTGGTCTGGATTTGTTCTTCTTGAAACAAAATGGCAGAAAAAGATTAAAAAGAGTAAGATAATCTCAACAAGGGAAATTAATCACAAAATCAATCAATCATAGAATCAATCGAATCTAGCAAGATTAACAAACCGGATGCCATGGAAATGATAGTAAATAAGAAATAACGAGAAGGATGATGAAGACGATATCGAAGAAGAATAGCAAAGAACAATACGAGACGATAAAGGAACTGAAATAGAAGGAAGGAAGTGCTCTTCATAAAAGATTATCCTATAAATAGGCAAGAAAGTGTTATGGCCGGATAACATTAAATGTACCCATTAAAAAGGATGGATTTAAACACGTGTAAACAGTCGTTCTTAGATTCATGGAATTATCTCTGAGGAAGATTTTTAGTGGAAAATGAATGGTTGCGACAAAGAATTCGGATACCGCACAACATAGGGAAACATAAAGAGAGGCGAGAAGATGTAATATTCGGGTACTGCACAGCATACTTTCTTATCATATGAGACTCAATTATTTTCCTAACTCGCGAGGAGAGATTGCAAAATCCATTATTCTCCATAACCCATGAGGTAAGAAATGATGTTTCATACATACTTCTAAAAACTTCGGAACTTCGCCAAAGAATAGAGGCAAGTACGTACTTTTCAAGTCCAGTATTCTTTGCTCGTTCCTTCATCAATAAAAATCGAGACTACAACAACAACGAATTTTTTCTTAAAGATCGCTCTCCAAGCAATATTCAAGAAAAAGAGGCAAGATGTAGGATCGGAATATCGCGACAACAACTCTACGCGAAGACAACGAATAACAACACTGCGAAGTCGTTAGTCGCTTAAGATTAAATGTAAATGACGCCTTTGGATGACGATAGGAAGATATGAAATCGCGAAAGTTAAGAAGTGTCGCGAATATGAATATTTGTACGCTGCGACACTTCATGAAGACATTTCCGAAAATAAGGGGACAGCATAGCTGTCATTCACTATGTACTACCCTATATAAAGGGATGAGTGGATCTATCGTGGGGAGGTCTTTTTTGGGATTGGAGAGTAAGTCATTAGGAGAGAGAAAGAGAAAACATTTGTAAGTGTAATCTCATTTTCCCGTGTAAAGATTCAAGAAAGTTATTAATAAACATTCATAATTGTTCTTCTATTATCTTTTGAATGGATTAGTTTAACAAAATATAGTGAGGGGTGTATTGTGGGATTTCCTGCAACTACAGACAGCTAAGCTGTCCTTTATTTTCGGAAATGATTCGCGAATCCTCGCGAGTGTGTAATTGTCTGTCCTTGCGACACCCCCTTAATCTCTCCAAGTCTTCACACTTTTCTCATGTTTTGGCTGTCGTCATCCATTACGTCATTTATTTACCTCCACGCGACTCCTTCGCGACGCAGTCGTTTATTAATCTCGCGAAGTATTGGAGTTGTGATATTCTGATCCTACATCTTGCCTCTTTTTCCTTGAATATTGCTTAGAGAGCGATATTTAAGGAAAAATTTGTTACCGTGGTGTTCTTTGACATTTGTTGATGAGGAACGAGTGAAAGAATACTGGACTTGAAAAGTACGTACTTGCCTCTATTCTTTTGCGAAGTTCCGGCTTTTATGAATGAATAAGAAGTAATATATCTTCATTTCCCACAGAAATCTATTTCAATTTGATTCCTTGAATCTTGGGATGACCGTTTACGTGTCTAAAATTACTCTTTTTACGTATATTTAATGTTATCCTATTCACTCTTTTTTCTTCTATTTAAAGGAAAATTACCCGTGAGAAACATTCCTTCTCTATCTTCCTCATCGTACCCAATTATTTCCTGCTGTTCCTCTTCATCATCTTCTTTTATTATCTTTTACATTTATCGTTTTCATGGCATCCGAGGTTCGTTAATTTCATCGATTTTGACTGTTCTCTTGATTGATCTTCCTTTTTTGAAATTACTTCATCTTGATTAATGTTTCTTCTTTTGATATTTCTTTCGTTATTTTTGTTTCAAAGAAGAATAAACCCGAGTTCTAAATATACTGTGGTGAATCCTAACATTACTACTGGTTCGCAACCAAAATCTTCTTCGCAGTGAAGTCTCGGCTTCCAAAAATAGCTGAGTAGTAAGGTATTTTTAGAAATATTTACTCCTTTAATAGCAATTTTATTGCCTCTGTTTCTCGATTGATTTATTATTCGCAGGATGATAAGAATGATGATAGATCTCCCAAAAGGTCTCGCCATAATAAATTTGATGCCTCTGCTTCACCACTTCCTCTTGTTTCTTTTCGGGATTCAAGCATTCTACTTTCCCTACAGTATCTTCACAAGGCGAATCTCCTACTGCAGCGACTTCTTCGCAAGATAAACCCATTTTTTCTTCTCAAGATAATGTACCATTCCCCACGATATCATCGCAGGATAAATCATTCCCTGAATTTTCTGCTAATGAAATTCTTCAGGACATGCCTCTTCCCACTCTTACTTTTACCTCAACCCCACCTATTGATCAGGTTTCTCCAACTGGCGATCTTATAACCATGGGTGACTCAACTTTTCCTTCTTCCTCTACCATTTCTTCTTCCTCAAAATCTATCTCTCTTAGCAAAGAAAATTTGGAAGGGATGGACATAGCTTTTAAAATTTTATCGGATACATGAATGATGTTAAAAAAAGCCTCCACCGATCCACCGAGATCTAGCGTTTTGAATCTTTGGGTAAATACTTTGGTTCCCGATACGATATCGCGAGTATCCTTAGAACAAGAAATTAAGACTTTGAAGAATAATCTTCATAATACTTTGTTGGACCGCGATAACCTTCGCAAGAAAAATGAAGAATTAAAGGTATCTCTCCTCCCCCCCCCTCTTGGTTCGCCTCTCAAGTTTTGCACCAGAAACGTAAGATGGAGATATATCAACTGGAATCTATTGTGGAAGAGACTCGAACGGAAAGAGACGCCTTATCAGATGAAAATGGAACTTTATCTCAAGAGAGGCGAGCTTTATTGGATAAGGTGGCAATATCCTCGCAACAACTTGATGCTTGTAAAAAAGCATTGAATGAGCAAGAACAGTCTATCCGCCTCTTGAAAAATAAACTTGAAGATACTACCACTTGAAAGAGATATACTTATTCAAAATAGAATAAATCTAAGTGTGAAAACCAACCAACTCAAGGATGATTATACCAAGTTAAAAGAATCCCATTCTTCCCTTGCGAATCAAAAATAAGTTATTGATTTCTAACGAAAAGAGTTTGCGGCCGCGGTTAAAAGGTCTTGTCGGTGATGGTTTTGATAATGCCATGGAAAACTTGGGAATAATTGCTTGGCCCTTACTCAATATCTTGTCTCGCTTGAGAGGAAGGTAGTCATAAGATTTATTTGCCTTTTCCATTATTTTTCTTTTCTAATTTTTCTTTTCCATTATATACCACTTTCCATCTCATAATTTTAATGTCTTCCTTTACTCTTGCGTAATACTGAGAAAATCTTCACTCTTCTCTATCTACTTTGGAAGCGGCGCATGCTAAAATTTGTAAGGAAAATGCAACGCTAGTTGCTTCTCTTGCCCAATCTCGCGACCGAGCCGGAAGGAGGTTTAACTATCTTAATCATCTTAAAGATATCCGAGTAGAAATCAATGAAAGCACTTCTTAGCGATTTCCTCCCAAAGCGAAGTTCTTGTGAATAATATTTTACTTTCTAAATCTCTTGATCCCTTCCTATGTTGAACCATTGGAAGTTGAAGATGATGAAGTACCAATTCTCCTGGCAGTGATTATGATTATGAAAGCCGAAGACCTCGCTAATAATGAAGTTATCAATAAGGATCCTTGCGAGAAGATCTCTCGATGAAAACCCTTCAACTGGCGAGGTGAAGTGGCAAGATTGTTGAAGAATCTTTACCATCTCCTTCACTGAGAATATTGATATAGAGAATTAAGCTTCTTTGTAATCTTGTTGAACTTTTCTTTTTAATTGTAATAGATTAAGTCGGTGTTGGATGAATTAGTTTCTCTTTGTTTTATTATAAGAACTCATTTCGCCACCTTATCAAGTAATCCCTTTATTTTCCATTAAATCTTTTGTTGTAATCTTTCTCGATGGAAAATCTCGATTGCCTATATTCAAAATGTTTAAAGATCTTTTTGAATCTTTGTTATTGCGACAAGATCGCGGGACGTCTTTACATTTTCACGTAATGACCCATTGATCTTGCCTTATCATTATTTGTGTGGTCTTATTTTGCCTTCCTAAGTAAAGGTCTTATTTTGCCACCCCTCATTGCGACATGATCGCATGACATCTTTACATTTTCATGTAATGACCCCTTGATCTTGTCTTATCATTTCTTAAATATTTTTTGCCTCTGCAGGATATTATATTTGCGAAAATATGACAGGCCTAAAAATTCTCATGAACTTGAAGCCCCATGACATTGTCGTCTTTGCGACGAAATCGCGGGGACGCTCTTACACTTTCATGTAAAAACCCATTGATCTCGTCTTACCCTCGCGTTAGTATTATTGCCTCTGCGGCAGGATCATTGCACAAAATATGACAAGCCTAAATTCTCTTGCGAAAATAAAGTCTCATGACATTTGCGTCTTTTGACACTTATCGGCTCCCTAATGGAGGGTGCCGCCCTTATCTTCTCCACGGTTGCCCCTTCAAGGAGCGTACATCGGCCATACAAGACTAGCTCCTCCCATCCGGTCTTAACAACAACCAGTTGTTTTGTGACCTCTTATCCCTTATACCTATGGTTTATGGTTACGAGATCGCCCCTAAGTAGAGTTTTCTTGGGCCGAGTGCGGCATGTGCCAAGACTTGTCAAGAGTGGTAAGGAAGTTCCATGCTCCCCCGCACTCTTGACTCAACCGTGTACCTCGGCGCCTTGGTCATACACCGACTCCTTGGAAGAGACCCTCGCGGGCGTCCAACCGGGGTATAACCTTATATATATAGTTGGAAATCCAAGGTATCTCCCAGGATAGGCTTTCATGGGCCCCAAATCTCCATGACCCGGGTTTCGGGAGCGGTGTAACCTTCCACGAGCCATGTTAAGAGATACCCCCTTATATGACGTACTTTAGGTCTTACATTTGCCTCTTGCGAAATATCATTCACGAACTAGGGTGTACGCCATAAAGGTTTGTCCCATTCACTCACTCATTCATTTTATCAATTTATTCAATCATTTGTCTGCGAAGTTATCGCACAATCTCATTTCCATTATTCAATAGATTTGTATACATTCTTCATGTGGCGGGTCTCGCGCATTTTCCCGAACCATCATCTGTACTTCTTATCCTTATCATGCTTTCATCACTAAATTGTTACCTTTTCTCGCAATTATTCATTTTTTACACCTTTTATTCCTACTTCCTTCTGCCTCTGCATCAGTCCAACATTTCAATGTCTCCTTTGCACCATGATATTTAGTTGCATTCACTTCGCAGCATCTCTTCTTCTTTTGTTTCTATGGTATCTACCATTAGTCTTTCTTTTTCTTTGTTCATCCTTGACATTCTTCCTCCAACCTTTCTTTTTTCTTTGTTCTCTCTTCGACTTTCTACATCCACCTCATAAATTTTTGCCTCTATCCAATCTCCTTTTATAATTCGACACATAGGATGTGGAAATTTTATGCACTGATGGTATGTCGATGCTACACCAGAATTTCATGAAGCCATGGTCTTCCAATCAATGCATTTTAGGAGATTCCACATCAACTACACAAAACAAAATATCGGTTGATAACCCCAAGGGTATCCTCATGCACTTCTCCTTTGGGCTTGTTCACGGTACCGTTGAAACCATATATTTTGTATGTTGAAGGATCAAGTCTTCATCTCTTCCTCCCATAGTTTTGTAAGTATGGTAGAAAAGAATGTTGACTGAACTAAGCCCTTGATATCAATCGTTATTCTAATGATTGCCCAACAATTTTTCGCTTCATCATCTTCGCCATCAATAGGTTTTGGATTAATTTCAGTTTACCACTAATGGGCTATCATGTGTTTCTCTTCCTTTGGGTACTTCTTCAGCGAGAAAGAAATAATCTGTAACCGCCACTCTTTTAAGCTGCGACGTCTTGTGACATTCATCACTTCTTTATCATCGGCATCCCTCGCATGAAAACTCTACTAAGTACATTGTCATGAAAATCTTCAATAGTGCGGTATGAGTGTACAATGGAGTTGCAAAACAAATTTTTAGCCTTTGCCCCAACTTCATAACAAATGTTTCTTTTCCTTTTGCCGGTGGGGGTGGTAAATGTTGAACTTTCTCTTCTTCCTTTAAAAAGTGATTTAACTTTCCTTGATCAATCATTCTTAGGATAATTCTCTTGATGTTTTTACCATGTCATTTGTTAAGTGCCCATGAAAGCGATGGTAAGAATGAACTCATGACTTCTATCTCCAGTGGTGGTTCACTTCCCATGTTCCATGGTGCGGGGTATATTTTCCATCAAAAGTATTGCTTCCCATATTTTTTCCATTTTTTTGGCATTCAATGGCGGCATTTAATTTCCTCCCACACTACTCCGTGACTTTATTTGTCCTCTATGATAATTCCGCTCGGCCTCCATAAGTCTCTTACGAATTATGCCTTTGTCCTCCATAAGTTTCTTGCGGTTGATCAAGTCTTGGAATTTTATTATTTCCATACGGTTGTAGAAATTTCTTTCTCTTTCAAATTCCTCCGATCGCGACTTCCATAGCTACCAATTTTGGCTGTTTGTCATCTACCATTCTCTCTTGTTGCCCTTCATGAGGTGCTCGCCACTGTTTGTATTAATCTGGGTAAATGAGACTTGCATTCGCAGCACTTGAATTTGTATTACATGGCTTGGTACGATTCTACTTCATTTTGCCTTTCTTCCAAGCAATATATTCCTCTTACAATTCTCTTAATTCGGTCATCGTAATCGTATTCTTGACTCTGAAAACTTGAACATATAATAAGCTGGTTGCGAACATAGCATTTATGAATGATAGTATGAGATATCTTTCATCAACTGTCATGCATTTAAACCCACACATTGTCTTCCATCTTCACGTTAGATGTCTCAAGCTCTACTTCGCTCTTTGTTTTTGCCCAAACACATCTTCAATGCCAGGTCGCGAAGGTTGTTGTATATCGCCCCCAAGAATATAGCACCTTAAATGATTAAATGATGTGATTGTATTCCTTGGTAAACCTGCTCGAGCAATTTCAACCTTCTAAGTTAAGCTCGACGCGAAGTATTTGCACAATATGGCGTCATGGTTTTCCTGTTGTAGCATACATGTCACGTAAGCCTTGATGTGTTGTCTTGCCTGAAGTTGACCATCGAATCTGAGTTAGCGGTAAGTTGCATTTGGGAGTATTCCTCCTAGCCATGCAAATGTAAAGGATTTTTCGCGACCTCATGATCGCTTCATCTAACTGCCTTCTCCTCCTTCTCTTTGTTTGTTCAATATTCCTCTCATCTGCGGTTTTCTAACAGAATTTGTTCCTTTGCCTCGAGAATTTGAATTGATCGGTCTACAATTAAAAGCTTCCCTCCTTCTTCGTTAGTGTCTACTTTTTGTATTCTTTCGTATTCTTCATTAATATCTCCATTGTTGCGGTTCGCTCGCCTCCCTCTCTCGATTGTCATGATTATTTCACCGGATCGCCTCTCTTCCCAATTCCCGATTTTCCATTTTGCTCTCGATCTTCTCTCTGAAACTAGGCGTGCTTGCTCGGTGTAATGCTTTCGATATCATCTTGATTTCCTTTTGTTTCCTTTGTGTTTCTCTCCCATGGTGTTCTTCTTCTTTCTTCTGATTTTCTTCGTTAATTGGGTTATTCTGTCCTCAAGGCGCCTATCTTCTTGATTTCCATCATCGTGATTTGTTAACGCAAAATCGCGATTTTCTAATAATTCTCTCTTGTGACCTCCTTCGCCATGATTTATCTCTTTCCAAATTTTCTTCATTAATGTTTTTCTGCAAGTAATGTTTCTTCTCCCATTTTCTCTACTCGATCTTTGATCTCGATCTGTTACTACTTCTTGAAGTCTTCTATTTTGCAGCCTCTGTTTTCCAATCCTGATTAGTGGTTTGCCTTGTTAGATTCTTGCGTTCTTCACTTCTTAGTCTTTCTTCGTGTATTGTTTGCCTCAGCGTTTCCCAATGCCGCGATTTCTTAGATTTTCCACACGAATTGTTTCTCCATCTCTTCTTCGATTTCTCTCTTCATCCCCTTTATTCATCAATTGTTGCCTTCTTCTCTTTTCTTCCACTCTGATCTCCATTGGCAAAAGCTCCCTATCATAATCGATTACTCTGTTTAGTGCGGTTAATTGGTGGTTGAGTTGATGATTGAATTGGTGGTTGAATTGGATCTTCTTCTCCATTTCTTGCATCATCCTTGATGGATTACTCTTGATTCTTCTTTCTCCACTAATCTTCAAACCTCCTTACGATTGTTGGTTGTTACGATGCATTCTTTCTCTAATAATTTCTCGTTTTAGTAATTTGTTAAAAATTATTCAGATTTCTTTTCTTGTTATCCACTAATTCTTCCAATTCAAGAGTTGATCTTCTTGATCCATTGTTTCTAGCGCATATGTAGTTGCGGGAAAACCTACACCTCCACCCCTCATCAATTTGCTTAATCGATACATTTGAAGATGAATAATAATGTGTTTTATTAATTGTTTCTTGAAAAGTTCCACAAAATGTGGAGCAGAGCTCGAAAGATTATAATCACTCTTGATTTTTCTCTCTCCCCAATGACTTGCTTAACAATTCAAAGAGACCTCTCCTCTGACAGGACTTATAGGCCCTTTATATAGGGTATTATATAGTGGATAATGACTAAACATCCTTTATTTTCAGAAATGACTCACGAATCCTCGCGAGGTATGATGTCATCCTTGCGACACCCCCTTAATCTCGCCAAGTCTTGCACTTTTCTCATGTTTTGGTGCTCGTCATCCATTACGTCATTTATTTACCTCCACGCGACTCCTTCGTAATAGATCGTTATTAATCTCGCAAGTATTGGGTTGTGATATTACAGTCTGAGAAGTGAAATCAAAAGTTCTTTCAAACGATTGAATGCACGCCCTTACATTTTATCAA
>JAJJWW010002729.1:0-64046 GCA_023531295.1 Papaver armeniacum | reverse complement strand
GGGTGTTCTACCGGACAAGACGAGTTTGGTGGCCAGATAGGCTATTGGGTTAGCAGTTGCTACCACTATAGTCTCGTGAGCGAGCAAATACGATCTTAACTTCTGTGTGGCATAGATGAGTGCCAAACATGCTTGCTCCGCCTTTGAGTATCTAAACTCCGCGTCTCTGAAGCCTCTTTTGATATAGTGGATCGGACATAATTGATAATTGGCGAGATCCTGGGCTAGCAATGCTCCGACTGCCATGTTGGTAAAAGTTGTGTATAGGTAAAGAGATTCACCTCTGACAGGTGGTCGTAAAATCGTGCGCTAATCAAACATTCCTTAAGCTTTTGAAAGGCTCGCTCTTGATCATCTCCCCATTCATATGGCTTGTTCTTTTTCAGTAATGGTGATAAGGCGGATAGTAGCTGTGCCAATCCTGGAATGAATCTCCGGACGTAAGATATTCTTCCTATGAAAGTTTGTAATTCCTTCACATTTGCGAGCGGCCTCATAGTAGTTATCGCTTCCACCTTACTTGGGTCAATCAGTATCCCTTTGTCCGTGACCACAAATCCTAAAAATTTGCCGGAGGTAACACCAAAAGCGCATTTAAGAGGGTTCATCTTTAAGTGATACTTTCTGTATGTATCAAAAACGCGCTTTAAGTGTTCCAAGTGATCTTCCCGCGCCCTAGATTTTACCACGATATCATCTATGTATACTTCCATTATTTGGTGCATCATATCGTGAAAGATAGCTACCATCGCACGCTGATAAGTCGCACCCGCATTCTTCAATCCAAACGGCATCACAACATAATAAAAATTTCCGTATGGCGTTTGAAAAGCTGTTTTGTGTGCATCTTTCACCGCCATTCGCACCTGGTTGTATCCGCTAAACCCATCCATAAAAGAAAACATATCATGCCCGCATGTGTTATTCACCATTACATCTATGTTTTGCACTGGGAAATCATCTTTAGGACATGCACGATTTAAATCTCGATAGTCGACGCAACATCGGACTTTTCCATTCTTCTTTGTTACCGGTACGATATTAGCTAACCAGACCAATTGTTGGATTGGTTTGATGAACTTGGGTTTGAGTAGGTTCTCCACTTCTTCCTTAATGGCGAGCTCTATATTTTCCGTAAAATTACGGCTCCGCTGTTTAACCATCTTGTATTCTGGTGAGACACTGAGGTTATGCGCGATCAGACTACTATCCAAGCCAGGCATTTCATTATATGTAATCGCAAACACATCTTGGTATTCGCAGAGTAACTTAATCATCCGTGAACTTTCCTATCCTTCCAAGTGCTTACCTATGCGCACGCAATGGGGGTTATCTTCCAAGCCAAGGTTTATTTCCTCAAACCCATCGAGGGTTGGATCGACTTTTATCTTTCCCTTAGGCAAGTTTTCTATGATTTCTTCCTCTAAAGTAGGAACTTCTGCCTCTTCCTGTGAGCCTTCAACTACTGGGGTTGTCTCTGCGATTTCTTCATCCGCTGATGACATAAAACAATCATGTTGGAAATGAGAGACTTCCCCGGATAATTGCTATAAGTGGTAGACATTTCCACCTTCCGGCCGAGAGATGCGTTTGAATTGGACATTCTTTGTTTCGGTTACTGCTCTCTTACTCCCCGTGACAGGTCCCACCCGTGATGGACTGAACACTAACTTAGCCTTTCCTTTTACTTGCTCTTCTGGCTGGAATTCTTCCCATTTAGGAAATGGTGTTAGATGCTCCGACTGCTCCCCTTGGTCTAAGACGGGTTGTGTATAGAAGACTGCATCATCCATGTATGCTTTTTCTGGTCCAAATGGGTTGCTCATGGCTGGAATCCGGAATTGCTTTCCTCCAATATTAGTCTTAACATACTGATGATACGTCGATGCTACTACTTTGTGATTCAGGAGTCATCCTCTCCCGAGTAATACATGGAATGTGGTATCATCCTCAAGCACGTAAAATGGGGGTGAGTGCTATGATAGGTCCGATCTTCATCATCAGATGTACTATCCTGATTGTTGTCTGAGTCTGTCCCACAAATCCTCTCACAGTTGTTGCACGCATCTTAATTGTTGTCCTCGACACTCCCAGGGACTCCAACGTGTGTAGTGAAATTAGGTTGAGGGAGGCCCCGCCGTCTATGAAAGCTCGCTTGAGAGGTTGTTTGTTAATAAAAGTTGTCAGGTATAAGGGGCGAAGGTGCTCTCCCGGGTAACATATATCTTCATCCGTGAAGGTGATGGCCTCCTTAGGTATCGGATTGTACGCCTTTCCAGACGCAATCGCAGTGATAGCCTTGGATGCTTCACGGACTTGGTTTTCACTAAAACCCAGAGAGTCGAAGAACTGTTGAGCCAAAACAGTTTGAGCGAACTTGCTAGCAATTCCATTCATATCCGGAAAGGTTGTTGTCTCAGAAACTTCACATACTTCTCCATCAGTAGGGTCATGCGAGATCACCATAACTTGATGCTAAGGAAGAAGATCGTTCTTGATGCTTTGCTCTCCTATCTCCAACTCGCCTATGGCTCGCTTTATTTGCACAATGTATCGGAGGGAGTAACATTCCACGATCGGGTGGTGGACTCGCCTATGGTAGTGGCAATATATCCGCTGCGGTAGGCTATGCGGACACGGGTGGTAGAGTTTCTTCCTTGTTCGATACCCATTGTTCTAGAAGTCCTATTATCCGCTCTTTCAAGAGACACAAACAATCTATAAATTCATTCTTGTGATGGGGAGTCTGTATATTTATTGTTTCTCTTCTTATAATTTCTTACACTTTGGTGGTTTCTTTTCTACAAATCTGAAAGTCCGGGTTGTTCCTAGGTAGTGTAAATCGTTAAAGTAACATCAAGTGAATTTTGAGTCTGTTGATAGAGTAAAACGTGGGAAGGAGGAACTAGCCCTAATCACAGAAAGTACTCCCAAGGTGTAGAGAGGTTTATGGGAAGTAATGGTGGATTAATGATATCTCAACAAGTGTGCCCCCCTTTCCCCTTTTATAGTGACCATCTTATAGATAAGTGCCCATAAGATTAATATGTTACTAAACCACCATTTCCCTTTCCTTAAGTTAATACCAAACCCTAAGAGGCTTTCTTCTTGGGCTAAAGCCCAATTGACTTAACATACTCGTGGATGGACAAGAACTATCCCATCCTAATGGGTTAGGCCTAGTCCCCTAGTCTCTCCATCCTAAAAGGGGACCCTTGATAGGTTAAGGGGCTATCTATTTTAGGATTGGTTATTTTCATGTATCAACATTAGTCCCCTGACTGTTTGACCAGTCAAAGACCGTGTCAACAATCACACATTGATGCGACGGTTATAACTGGCGGTGTAAGTTCACGACCCTTGGGATGCTGCAGTTACTGACCTATCAGTAACCGCTCCTTCTTTTACCTCCCTATAAATAGAGGGACCTCGCTTCTTAATCATTATTCTTTTCACTGCATTCCTTTCTCTTTCTTTCTTTTCCTTCTTACTTACCATGTCTAATGAATCGCCTAACCTACGACCTCCAGTATCAGATGATAATACTACTCTTTTCCCGAATGATGATAATTGGATTTCGCGCATGCTGAATCCTCATCCATTTCATCCATCTGCCTCTGAAAGTTGGATTTTTCGTCCTCAAGCGGATGTGCCTCCCATACCTGCGTCCGAGGATATGCCCCGATTAGCGGTGCACATGGGAGAATATGTCTTTCCTTCGATCATTCTTCGCTCGTCAGCTGACTCTCATGCCTCATGGGACCCGTGGGTAGATTATATTTGCTCTAATCTGGATCATGAGAGGACCATACGTTCTTTAGGCATAAAGGCTGCTTTAAAGGCTTCGAAGTTTAGATCCGTCTGGCGATATCATGATAGCTTGATTCGTTTATGTGCGCGTTGGGGAATCGATCCTCATACATTTCTATTCTCTTGGGGTGAAGCGACTCCTATTCTAGAAGACGTAGTGGCGCTTAATGTCTTACCTGTCCATGGTGGTACAGTTTACGAGG
Organism: Papaver armeniacum; assembly: GCA_023531295.1. Classification (NCBI taxonomy): domain Eukaryota; kingdom Viridiplantae; phylum Streptophyta; class Magnoliopsida; order Ranunculales; family Papaveraceae; genus Papaver; species Papaver armeniacum. Next base: position 60,033 of record JAJJWW010002729.1, on the reverse strand, counting down.
GTTGTTGCTTTTACAAGTCTTTGAACAAGAGCGACAGAGAGATTCGCGATCACTTAATTGCAGCCAAGGCAAGTTCTATAACATTCTAACTACCAGGGGAGGTCAATACTGAGGCTCCGAACGAAGTGGAAGACTCGACAGGCAAAAAAAAGGCAAAGATTTTGTATCCACCGCCCAATATTCCCAAGTTAATGTCTCATCTTCTTCAAAGCTCATGGCATCCGCCATCAAAGCCGCTCTCCCGAAGTCATCTACTGTCGAAGAGTCCGATGATATAAAAGAGATAAAGAGTTGCCAGAAACCAAAGTCCGGCAACTCCGCGCCTCTTTCTATTGTTGGATCAAATATTGTGCCCCTCTGCTCTCTGGTGAGCGTGAAGGCGTTCCTCCTCGCGAAGGGGAAACAGATCGAGCAGAATTGGCGTCTTTCCTTCTCTTTTGGTTGTGTCATGACGTGTTTGAGTACAGTCCCCGGGACACTATTAAGAATGAACTTATTCATATGGCAGTGTTAATGTCCCGCGGCGTATCATTCCTGCTCGCCCATATGTTCTTAGGCGGTTTGTATCATCATCTAGATCTACTGGCGCGTGATATTCGTCGTGTGGACGGATCTCATGAGGTGGAAACTTTCTTTCCTGCTAACTATATCCAGGCATGGGCTTGGGAACGGTTTCCTTTATACATGCACCCACAGTTGAATGCTCTTGCTCTCTCGCGTCAAGAGGAGGTTATTCAGAAGGATGGTTCTAAGCGACTTGTGACAGTGCCCGAGTCCCATCCTCGGATGGCTCTTTATCACAAGAAGGGTTTTCTGCCTAAGGCCAAGCTTAAGTATTTCATGGATAGGGGAGCTGATTTCAACCCTATCACCTATCAAGACGGTCGTACCGGTTCCTTGCATTATAATTTTGTTATCAAGTCACAACGGAGGCTGTCTTCCGCGGACATGCCTTCATCCGAGGATTTCGACATCATTGTCGCTACCTTACCCGGGCGTCTCCATGGATTTCATGGTGGAAAGTTTTTATCTGAGGCGTATAATACCATTCGTGTTGCTCGTCAACTTGGTTTTGATCAAGGGGTTCCTTATAGTCCCCCCTCCCCTTCCTCATCTGAGGAGGAGGTGGAAGTTCAGAAGAGTTTTAATCGCTTCGTTTTTAAAGATGGTCTTCGGATGAGTGATCGTCAGTGTTATTTTGATTTCTTCCATCCTTAATCTCAGCGGAAAGTCAGTGTCACCAACGAGTGGCTGGGGTATCGTAATGGTGTTAATGTGCTAAACCTTCTCCTCAAAGAGCCATACACCCCTCCGGTTTTAACCAAGGATGACTTCAAAGAGATGCACGCATCAGGTCGCGTGAAGCTGAGTGAGGAGATTTCCAAGAAATACAAGCTCTCCTTGAGTAACAAAGGTCGCCCTCTCCATCCACTCGTCACCAGCTGGGATCCTCTTTCGGGTGATGAGTCTCCTCAAGAGGATGGGAAAGGCAGTTTTTTACCTCATTCGGCGAGTTCTAAGAAGAGAAGGCGTCCTCCGACAGTGAAACCCTTGGACATTCCTCCTGTCGCGTCTCCTTCTACTAAGGTATCCTTTTCTCTTTCTCTTCCTTTGCTTCATGCCGAATCCTCTTTAGTTTCTTTTATATTTGTTTGTGTCATATTCTTTTCGAAATCTTCGCCTATTGGCTGGAAGCCTAGGGGCCTACTCTTTGAAGAATACATTGATCTGCCTCTCGACGAATGGAGGGATGACCGGCTGGCTAAGAAGATGAAATGAGATGCTGGTGTGCTACCTATTTCGCGATTTCATTCCATTCATACTGCTAATATTTCCCCTCCATTTTCTCCGCAGGCTCCAAAAATGGGGTCACCTTCTACGAGCACGTTCATTGAACGTGTTGAACGTCAGCTGGGCCGAGCGATCAGTAAAAGCGGTTCTGAGATAATCTCTCCTCATATGACTTTATGCTCCACTCGCCCCCTAATCTTGAAGACAGTTCTGGTCCCTAATCATCCTCTTCATACTCCTTCTGACATGTTGGGTGCAGCGAGCGAGTCTGGGTCGGATCGTTCTGTTCATGATTACTCCCAGGAGGATAGTGGGCCTAAGGATGATGCCAAAAATCGTAGCTCTTCCTCTTCTTAGTCTCGTAAGTATACTGTATTACCTCTTGTTGGATTTTAATTATTGACACATGCTAGTCGAAATATTCTATTGTATTTATTAAATGCACTTGATAATCTATATATACACCTTCATTCCCCATGTCTTTCCGATAAAATTAATTTATTTCTTCCTTCTTCTCTTTCTTTCGTCTCATGTTTAGGTCACTCGGCCGCGTCAAGCTCTTCTTCGTCCTTGATGAGTGCCAAATATTGCATATTTATACATCTATTTATTGGCATTTAACTCATCTTTTGTGTTCATAAATCAGATATTATCCCAGATTCTGTGTTTTCTTTGTTTTCAAGAATAAATATTTGTACTAATTAATTTTGTGTTTTTAGGTAATAAATAAAGTTCGGAGAATCTGAGGAGCCAAAAGAGCAGAAAATTGGAGACAAGCGTCTATGGAACAGAAAGCCAAAGCCCGCGCGCGCATCAGTTGCAACCCAACAAGGAGCAACCCATCTAACAAGACATGGGCCCAGACTATCCAAGACCCGACCCGGATCCAAGCCCATCATTTCTAAGCCGTGAGATTTCTGCCTCCCAAGATCCAACGGTCGCTTCGCCTTCCTCATCAAACCTCGATGCTTCCGCTCCACAGCAAAACCACCTAACCCTATACCCTCTCGACCAACTCCCCCATTTTCTCTTCCATCTTCTCTTTCTTCTTCCCCCATACCTCTGCAAAACCCATTCCTCTCTTCCCCGACCATACCTGAACCCTCACCACCACCATCTCCTGCCACAGCCGCACCGCACCAAACAACAACAAGCAAAGATCTCCGCCATCCCTCCTAGTTTCTCTCTAGCCCTTTCTTAGCTTCTTCCCTAGGAGCTAAGAGAGAGATAGAAAGAATTAGGTTAGGGTTAGGGTTTCACAGTGGAAGAAAATCAGAGTATGGAGTTCTCAGAGCCGCACAAGCAGAGGCGACCAATGATTCAGAGGCGATTGAAGCATGGGTTTGTGTTTAATTTATGTTTGAAATGAATTAGGGTTTTGTTTGTTGATGCATGTATAAATAGAAGTAAGTAGAGGATGTGAAAACTTATGCCTGGGCTAGCCAGAGCACCAATTTAGGTTTAATTGCAGTTTGATTTGTATTTAACCATGTTTTAATTCAATTTGCTAGGGTTGAGATGAAACCCATAATGTGTTGCTAATTTTGGTTCATATTTTGATAATTGTTCTTGATTGTGCTATATGGTTTAGGATACATATAATCAGAACACTTTTGCATTTTACTTTCACAATGTATGCCATGTATGCATTGTAGTCAGGTTATTTCTATGTTGAATGTGTTACAATTCATGCTTCATTGACCATTATTGATCCTTAGACTAGTTGTTCCCTGAGAAGACAGCTAGTGCTTGAGAAAAATACCTTAATTGCGATTAGAATATCCATCTTAGGATAGGTTTAGTCATCTAAGTAATGAAATTAATCTGTGATTAGTTGTACTGTGACAAGACAGCTAATACTAGGGGTTATTTAGTTGCCTTAGTTGATAGGAAACTATCCATTGAAACCCTGGATAAACGGCAGACTTGCATCTTGCCCGTTGTCCATTACAAGGGACAAGAACATTATTGAATGTGGACTGCCTTAGCTAAGATTAGGTGGTGGATTCGACACCCTAGTGCTTTACAATCTGTCTTTGCAACTTAGTTCCACAGCTCATTGTCGCTTCGACACACAACAAACCCATCTTTGTGTTACATTCACCTGAAATCAATAAGTAGTAAGCCTTTAGATCAATTCTCAGCACCACAAGTCTCTGTGGATCGACCCGTATTTGCCTTGTTCTATATTGTAAATACCGTGCACTTGCGGTTTAACATGTAGGCATAAAAATAAACCACTTCTAAAGCCTACCAGTCCTCTCGTCAATCGGTTCTTTCTCCTGCCAACCTTCCCCCTTCCTCTAATCCGGTATGCATTATTCATTTTTTGTCATTATCGTTGTTTACTTGTTGTGTTGGAATGCTTATTTATGCTTTCTTTTCTATCTTTAGGATATGGGAAAACGAGATGGTTCCCACGGTAAAGGGAGCGACTCAAACCCGCAGGTTAAAGGTAGTGAGTCCGGGAGTGCTAATGATAAACGACAAAAGCCTTCCAAGCTAGCTCCTAAGGTTTCTCGCAGCGTGGACGCTGATGCTGAGCTAATGGCTGTTCCCGAGGATCCTCGGTTCCAATATCCTCGCGTTATTTCAGCAACGGAAGCTGGCGTTGATGATCGCTTTGAACTGGTGCACGGGTTATGGGTCCCTTCTTCTAAAGCGGCTAATTATCGGCGCATAGTGGAGAGATTTGGTCATATGTGTGTTCATGAAAAAATGCCCGCCAACTCCTTAGTTGTGGCTAATGAGGATTTACTGGATATAGCGAATGGACTTTCTCAAGCGGGACGCCTCTATTCAAACTCTCATTGATCCAGTTATATTGAGGAAGTGGGACGCCTCTATTCAAACTTATCTAGTTCCCCGATTTCCCATTCATTGGCTCAAGAATTTATTGGATCTGGCAAAGGCGAGTCATAATGCACGGAGTAATTTGCCTTGTGAAATTGAGGAGATAGATCAAGAGCACAGGCGCTTTCTCAATGTTGCTAATATCAAGAAGGAGGCATATGATCGGCTAATGGCTGACGTTGGGAGAATTACGGAGGAGCTGAGGACTGCCCGAGTTGCTGCTGAGGAAGTTAATGCGCGCCTTATCAAGAAGAGGGATGAGCTGCTCGTGTTAGATATTAACTAATTTTTTGCTTTTATGAGTGGGTTTTGAACAATAATTTCTTCTTTCTTTGCTTGGATTGGTCAGGATATTTTGGTGGTTTGTTCTTTGCAAGACATATTTGGTTATTTTGCATTTATTATTATGGTTGAACAGTAATTAATGTGGTGTCATCATTTTATTTCTATAAATAGGGATAAGTATGATTGCTTTAGTTAGTAATTTCAAGTTTCTTTCATCGCCTTTGTTGTGAATTTTGATTTGCTGCAGATGGATCGTCATGGTTATGTTTTAGCTTTAGCTCCTGTACCAACGCTAGTCATTCCTTATGAGAAGAATCACGAGCTAGCTCGCTTGCTGCTAGTAAAGGCTGAGGTAGAAATGCTTCGTGAAATCAGGATGGAGAGTAGGGTGGATACACGTGCACATTTTGATGAACAGTGCGAGACATATTCAATGGCTCAGAGGATGCTGGCGTCCGGGAGATTGACTCTAGCAGTGCAGCGCGCACTGGATGATACTGTTGCTGCTCAGAACAGGGTCGAGCGGTTATTCCAAGAGTCAATGATTATGACGACTAATATTGAGAAGGCAATAGCTGACTGCCATGCATTCATCACTCAGCAAGCGGATCCTAATCTTCATGGGTGTGTTTTGACTCTATGTGTTGTATTCGCTCTTGTTCATCCGACCGATAAAAAGGCGGAGTTAGCCTGTTTGATGGTGTTAAAGGATGAAGTGGGGGTGCTACAAACTCATCGACTGATTGCTTTGGATAAAGCGCGCAAAGCTTATGAGGAGCATAAGGAAATGCTGGACATGGCTCAAGAAGTCCGTGCTTCTAGTGATGTTATGCACAAGATCCATCAAGTGCTTGAGGAACTTATACTAATTCTACTACTCAGTATGGTGAAGTGCTTTTGATGATGCAAGACTTGGATTAAGACATTGCATGTTGCCGCTCGCTTATAGCTGATCGTTCGTGAGGGGATTATTACCATCATCATCATTATTTTTTAGGGGTTCGTAAATGCTGTCTTGGGTGTTGTGTTATTTGGTTATATATATATGAGAATCATCTTGGTTTATCATAGTGAATAGTTCTTAAGTTTTTTATCTTTTGTTTCATGGCTAATCGTGTGAGATTAGTTTTGGAAGTAGTATACCTGAATCTCCTTTTAACAGTGATGTGTCTTGCACGTGATACATTTGAGATCGAGAATTCGTGTTGGCATGAACAGTTGGCAGCTGCGGACCATCTTGTGATGAAGATTCAAAGTGAGGGTGGGTTTCCTGATATGGCTCTTCTTGAATATCGTGGTTATTGCCGCAAGTAGCGTCTGGTTACTCACTTCCGATTTATTGATGTGGGTCATAGTGTGAGATCTATTGAAATGGCTCTGGTTGAAGTTCACAGGGCGCTTCGTGCGCTACCCTATTTTTTTTTTTATTTTTTTTAGTAGGTAGTAATTATGGAGCAATGAATGCTTTGATATGTAAATTTTTTATATAAATAAAGTATGTTCATTGACATGGCATCTTCAATTCTTTACTCTGTTCATTCTTGTATACTAGAATTCTCTGGATGGATCGCCTTTTACATGGCTATGTGTTGTCGCTAGCCTCTGTGCCGACGTTAGTAACTCCTTAAAGAAGAGAATCTGAGTTAAACCGCTTATTACTTGTGACAGACGATACAAAGTGTATTTAATGGCTCAGGAAGCACAAGTGTCCGGGCTGGTATCTTTCGGAATTCAGCATGCACTAGAAGATGTTGTCTCTGCTCGTCATGAGGGTGATTGGATGTTTCAAGAATCAACCCTTATGATGGTTGATATTGATAGCGGACTGTCGCGCGCTCATTTCCCTACAGTCGGGTCGTCGCTTGCGCGGGTATGCATTGACTTTATGTGTGATATCCGTTCTTATGCATCCTTCTGATAAACAAGTAGAATTGGCGCGAATATTGGTCTTAAGGAATGAAGTGAAGGCTTTGCAGACTCATAGGCTAACTGTTCAAGATAATGCGCGCAAAGCTTTCGAGGAGCAGAATGAGACCTTTAACATGACTCGTCAGACCCATGCATCCGAGAGGATTATGCGTGAAGTAGAGCAAGTATTAGGGGATATGCGAGTTGCTCTATCTATGGCTACTACTCAATGTGAAGAAGCACTCGTGATAATGCAAGATGTAGAACAAGAAATCGCACGTTGTCGTATGCTTATAGCTGAATCATCTTAAAAAGTTCTCCCCCTCATTTTTTTATATATAACCTAGAGGTTCTCAAAAAGAAATGATTAGTAACTTTGGAAGAATCAATCGGTGCTTTATGTTTGTTTCTTAAAAAACAAAGACTTGAATTGTTACAAGCTACTGTTATCGGAAATGCTCGACTTGCTCGCGAGTGTGGGGATTTATTTGAAATTAGCCAAACGCAATATCTTTATGCAATGGATTTATATGTGGATCGGTTGAGTGCCTGTCGGGTCGACAATTCAGTGGAGAACGTCATGGCTTCGGATAAAGCATTTGAGGTATTTTCTGACGCTCGTGTCCGGATGGAGCACAGAGAGAATGACTTGGCCATAGCGCGTGGCAGACTGAGACTCGCGAACTCATCTCTATCTTCGGTTCTTTGACTTAATAGATTTTTATCCATGGAATGCTTTGTTTTATCCACTTCGTGTATTCCTACGGATGTTTATGAAGGAATATATCAATTGTGTTACCTTTGATTGTTTTAGTATACTCTACGCAGTACCAGTGCTCAAAGTGTTTCTTTGAGATTATACCCATTCTATATTTGCATGTATTACCACTCGGATTAGTCAAGATCAATATTTATCATATATGTTACGTCTATGGTTATCTTCCGGAATCTTAATGTGTTTCACTGGTCATGCGCGGAGCTCGGCCGGCTCTGAGGTTATTGGGACACTTCATTGGTCATGCACGGAACCTAGCCAGACTTGGGGGTATTGATGCACTTCATTAGTCATGCATGGAACCTATCCAGACTCGTGGATATTGATGCACTTCATTAGTCTTGCATGGAACCTAGCCAGACTCGGGGCTATTGATGCACTTCATTAGTCGTGCATGGAACCTAGCCAGACTCGGGGCTATTGGTGCACTTCATTGGTCATGCACAGAACCTAACCAGACTCGGGGCTACTGATGCACTTCATTAGTCGTGCATGGGACCTAGCCAGACTTGGGGCTATTGGTGCACTTCGTTAGTCGTGCATAGAACCTAGCCAGACTTGGGGCTATTGGTACATTTCATTGGCCATGCACAGAACGTAGCCAGACTCGGGGCTATTTTATATCGACACAATTATACTGAGAATACTTATATTATACTGGGAATACTTATTTCATTGCCATATGGCGTACATTTAGTTATTATGCATAATAGGTTTTCAACCATTTACCATTGATAGCGGTATTGATTCGTGACCCATTCATCTGCTTGAGGTAGTAATACCCACTCTCCGCTGCTTCAGTATTAATCATATATGGGCCTTCCCAGTTTGCGGCAAACTTTCATGCTTTCTCATTTCGTTGAACGTGCGCGGCGATTTTTATGACTGTATCGTTTACGGAGAAAATTCTTTCCTTTACCTTCTGATTATAGTATCTCGCTGTCCTCTGCCTATATTTGTCTACAAACCGTTCTGCCTTGGCTCTTCGCTCTTTTAAAGTATCAAGATGAGCAAATCGACTAACCTCGTCCTGGGTATTGAGACTAGCCATAGGTACTCGTGCTGAAGGAATAGCGATTTCCGCTGGTAGTATTGCATCCTCCCCGTATACTAAGGAGTAAGGCGAGGCTTCAGTTGAAATTCTCTTGGAAATGCGGTACGCCCAAAGTGCGAGAGGTAACTGCTCATGTCAGTTCCTGTGATGATCATGTACCGATCGGCTTAATATGCGCAACAGTGTTTTATTGGTAGCTTCCACCTGTCCATTCCCTTGAGGTAATAAACAGTCGAGGTATGAAACTTGATACCATATTGATCTAACAATTCCTTGACCGTTTGATTGACAAATGAGGTTGCATTATCCGAGCGAATAATCATTGGCGCTCAACCTCCGGCATATAATGTGTTCCTTGATAAATGTTGCTATATTGGCTCCGGAATAATCGCGGAGCGGAATAGCTTCTACCCATTTTGAGGAGTACTCGGTCGCGGTGATAATGTGCTTGTGTCGTCCGGATGAGGTTGGACTAATCTGTCCGATGATATCAAGTCCCCAGCTATGGAAAGGCCAAGGAGTAACGACACTGTGAAGCAACGTGTGTGGAGCGCGGATCAGTGGTCCGTTGCTTTGACACTGCTGACATCTCTTCACATTTTCAGCCGTATCGAATTCCATCGTAGGCCAGTATAATCCTCCTTCGTATAGTTGTAGGAATAATTTTCTCATGCCTTGATGCTCCGCGTTATAGGATGTAGCCATTATTACCTCCGCTTCTTCTTGTGATAGGCAACGCAATACTGTATCCCCATAGCTTTTCCTGTAGAGGACTCATTCGTCCATAAAGAATCGACCAGCTTTTCGTTGGATCTTGAGCGCGTCTTGTCTATTTTACGGAAAACGTTTATGCTGAATGAAATCGATATATGGCTGCCTCCAGTCTTCAATTTCCGCGCTGCACACCTCTATTTGTTGTGGAGGTGCTTGATAATATGGACACTTATCTTGTACTGTCGCCGCTTGGACTGCCATATTTGGCCAATATACGCCCATTCTCTGAAGACGGCAGTACAATGGGATTCCTCCTGTCTGTACCCATGACCTTGCATGGACGCGATTCAGTATCTCCTGCGCCTCTATCTTCCCTATGCAGCGTGACAAAGCTCCTTCGGGCATTCGATAGTACAGTGCTCCTCGTACTATGACAAACTGCTTTAGTATCTTTGTGGGTAACAATTGCTCGTCTGCCTCTCTAGTTAAATCCTCAATGTAAGCCGTCCTCCAGTCGTCTTTTTGTTCGAACGCCACGTCTTCCTTTCAAGTGCTCGGCAGTGCCCTCTTTTTTACTACTACCGTCCCTTCGTCCGCTTCATTCAACTGCATCTTTGCAGCTAAGGTAGCCAATGCGTCGGCATGGCGGTTAGTGGTTCTACATGTATGCTCGATGACGGTACTCCCTCTTTTCGCTATTAGCTCCTGAACTTATGCTCGGTAGGGGGCTAAGTGCGCCTCTTTCACTTGGAAGTCTCCTGATATCCGACTTGTAACCATCTTTGAGTCTCCTTTTATATCTATTGCTCCCAGATTAAGTTCTTCCGCATACGAAGTCCCAGGATTAACGCTTCATACTCCGCTATATTGTTTCTGCACTCGAAATCTAGTTTGAAGGAGAACGACAACAAGTCTCGTTTAGCCCTTTCGAAAACTATACCGGCCCCTCCATGGGAACCGTAAGATGATCCGTCAAAGAACATTGCCCATCGTCCTTCCTCCTAGGCTTCTGCAACCTCTCCGGGTTTCTCTTAACTTATTTTCATCATTTTTGTTCCGGGAAACGCGGCTAGCAAATCTGCGAACGCTTGTCCGCACACTCCTCTGGATCGCTGGTATTTTAGCTCAAATTCAGATAATTGCACCAACCATCGGGCTGTTCTGCCAGACAAGACGGGTTTGGTGTCCAGATAGGCTATTGGGTTAGCAGTTGCTACCACTATAGTCTCATGAGCGAGCAAATACGATCTTAACTTCTGTGTGGCATAGATGAGGGCCAAACATGCTTGCTCCGCCTTTGAGTATCTAAACTCCGCGTCTCTGAAGCCTCTTTTGATATAGTGGATCGGACATAATTGATAATTGGCGAGATCCTGGGCTAGCAATGCTCCGACTGCCATTTTGGTAAAAGTTGTGTATAGGTAAAGAGGTTCACCTCTGACAGGTGGTCGTAAAACTCGTGCGCTAATCAAACATTCCTTAAGCTTTTGAAAGGCTCGCTCTTGATCATCTCCCCATTCATATGGCTTGTTCTTTTTCAGTAATGGTGAGAAGGCGGATAGTAGTTGTGCCAATCCTGGAATGAATCTCCGGACGTAAGATATTCTTCCTATGAAAGTTTGTAATTCCTTCACATTTGCGAGCGGCCTCATAGTAGTTATCGCTTCCACCTTACTTGGGTCAATCAGTATCCCTTTGTTCGTGACCACAAATCCTAAAAATTTGCCGGAGGTAACACCAAAAGCGCATTTAAGAGGGTTCATCTTTAAGTGATACTTTCTGCATATATCAAAAACGCGCTTCAAGTGTTCCAAGTGATCTTCCCGCACCCTAGATTTTACCACGATATCATCTATGTATACTTCCATTATTTGGTGCATCATATCGTGAAAGATAGCTACCATCGCCCGCTGATAAGTCGCACCCGCGTTCTTCAATCCAAACGGCATCACAACATAATAAAAATTTCCGTATGGCGTTTGAAAAGTTGTTTTGTGTGCATCTTCCACCGCCATTCGCACCTGGTTGTATCCGCTAAACCCATCCATAAAAGAAAACATATCATGCCCATACGTGTTATTCACCATTACATCTATGTTTGGCACTGGGAAATCATCTTTAGGACATGCGCCATTTAAATCTCGATAGTCGACGCAACATCGGACTTTTCCATTCTTCTTTGTTACCAGTACGATATTAGCTAACCAGACCGGATGTTGGATTGGTTTGATGAACTTGGGTTTGAGTAGCTTCTCCACTTCTTCCTTAATGGCGAGCTCTATCTTTTATGGAAAATTACGGCTCCGCTGTTTAACCGGCTTGTATTCTGGTGAGACACTGAGGTTATGCACGATCAGACTACTATCCAAGCCAGGCATTTCATTATATGTAAATGATCGGTTGTCATCCGACACAAAAATAATTTACACTTTCTTACTACTCAAAATATATAATGAAGCAAGGGCAAGAAAGGATCGTTCCCACAGAGAGGTCTTGGTTGTCAATATGTTTCGATTTCCTATAAGTAACAAATGGGGGATTTTTCTGATTTTTATATACTAAAATAAATTAAAGGCAAATAATAAAATAAACACGCAAATCAAGAATGAGAAAGTATTGGTCATGGATTTCGTCTTCAATCTCAAACATGTTTTCAACACAATAAATAGAATTGATATTTTAATCTCAACTTTTATCAAAGGCCCTAGAATACCTTGATCGCAAGAATATCCCGCTAATCTCCTCTTGTCATCAACAAACACATTAAAAGATGTGAATATGAATTCTATCTAAAAGAACAACCTAACGTGTAAAGCACTAATCAAGTTTAATTCCCTAGATGCAATAGGTTCTATGAAATCAGGCCAATCAAAGCAATCGAACGTGTAAAATCACTAATCCGATTTAACAAAGGTTATGGTTCACATATGATCATAAGAATATATCACTACAAACTATAATCATATTTATGCTACTTCAAATCAGGAATTATCACTTTTGCATATAATAACCCTAATCTAGCAAAAGACATGCATGTGAGTTCTACCAATTTGCAACTTGACAAAACAAACATTCAAATCATGTAACAATATTAATGGTGAATCATAAACGATAATATGAGAGAAAACTAATTTATTGAACAAAAACTCATGTTTGGAAATCCAACTAATCCATAACCAAAAGAAAATCTAGCTCATGTTCATGGAGTTCATAACAAGAAGAACAAAAAAAAGACTTCATGGTTTATAAACCCTAGAAAAAAAAGTAGAGGCAAAGATAAGATGAGGCTAGTTGTAAAAGTCTTTCCTTTAAATAGCTCTCTTGTTTCCAAAATTAGGTCTAATCTTCAAAAGTCCACTAGATAGAAGTCCTCCAAGCCCATGTGTGAGAAAACCCATGTAGAAAGTATGCCCAAAAATATGTCGCCGGAAAACTGGTATTGTGGTCGGAACTTGGCCGGAAAAGTCATCGGCAAACATCTCAGGTGACCGGCAAAGTCAACCCGGTCATCAGTCAAACGAGTCAACTCGGTCAGGTCAACCGAGTCAATGCGAATCGGTGAGTCAGATCCTAGTCAGATATGAGTCAAAGATGAGTTAGATTTCTCTGGCTGATTGGGCTGAGTTGCCAGGCCATAAGCCATTTGCACTGGCCAAACTCTGCAGTGCAATCATTGCACTTCAGCCATGATGGTTGTGCCTTCCCTGCAACTTCAGTGCATAACCTGTAATGCCTCATTCTGAGCCAACAAATCAACTCTGCAATTCACACAAATCTACAACTCCATTCAATCTGCCTCATGTGCATTCCCTGTAGCTCAACCATCTAAACCTTCTGCAGCTTATAAACACTCGACCGCAACCTCCTCCTATTCACCTGCAACATTCTTCACATTCTTTGTAGCTTCTTTGAACAAGCACATTTGTAGCTGCACCTCATACCTGCAATTCAGTTCATTGCAGTGCCAAAAGACCAACTGCCATTCATCTCATTACCAGGTCTAACCCCATCTGTATCTGCACCCTGGCTCAAGCCATCACAACAGCATTGCCAGCTCAATGCCACCAGACCCTCATACTCCATTTCATCCATCCCAGAACTCATGAATCAGCTCAATAGTTGCAACTCTGCTCCAAACTGCACATAACATTGCCTTCAGCTCCAAACCACCAACCAAACTGAAGCACAGCAGCACTTTCAAACATCCCATCTCTAATTCATCACCAACACCATCCTGTTGTTGTTCTTCTCAGTGTCTACACCCATTGTTCCCTTGATAGTCTTCATAGTAACAACATCTTCATCATCCCTGTAGTTGCAGGAAATCCTACACTACACACCTCACTCGAATTTGCTTATTCAATCCATTTGAAGAGGAATAATAATGTGTTTTATTAATTGTTTTCTTAAAAGATTTACAAAGAAATGTAGAACAGAGCTAAAGAAATTACAATCACTCTTAATTTTCTCTCTCCTAATGACTTGCTTAACAATTCAAAAAGACCTCTCCCTACAGCAGATTGACTCGACCCTTTATATAGGGTATTACATAGTGGATGACAGCTAAGCTGTCCTTTATTTTCGGAAACATCTCGCGAAGCGTCGCGAATGTACAAACTGTTTGTCCTCGCGACACTCCTAAATCTCGCCAAGTCTTCACACTTTCCTTGTGTTCACCGTCGTCATTTATTACGTCATTTATTTTCTTTCACGCGACTCCTTCGCGACGCAGTCGTTTATTAATCTCGCAAGTATTGCTTTGTCGCGATATTCGGTCCTACATCTTGCCTCTTCTCATGTGTTCTCTGCGAAGTAGAGAGTATCATGAGAATTGATATCTTGAAATATCGCGATAGCTCATCCTTATCTATTTTAACTCCGTAATTTTTACATAGAATTTATTACAGATGTCTTTTCTTCCATTCCTTTCTTGACACGTTTTATTCAACCGCTTATTTCTGACCATTCACGTCCCCTCTCGCATTAAATGCATTTATTTTCCCAAAAATCTTTCTCTCTATATATAGTTTCCTCATCCTTCCCTTTTTCTCTTTCATTTCTCTCTGCAATTTTCCTTCAACTTCCCTCTCCGTAACTTGCGCTCCACCTATTTGTAAATCTTTCTTCTTCAATTAAATTTCTCCCTTTATTCTCATAATCGATAATGGCTTCACTAGGTCGTACGTATACTCCTTCTTTTATTGATGTTCAAAAGAAATTACAGGAAGAGGGTTTCACCTTATCAACTATTCCCGGGTCAAGGATCTTCCTCTATTCTTTCTTCAAAATTGTTTTCTGATCATCAATGTGATGATCATAAAATCGTAATCTCTCATTTGGGTCAACTCCTCGCAGACTCCCATTCCTTTGTACAGTCCCGAGTTGCCATTATTCTATGAAATTCTTTTCATGAGAAATTCTCATGAGTCGTCTATCAATTGAGTGGCGACCGTATCCGTTTAATGCTTGAATTTGCCCATCGTGGCGCTTGGTAAAGGATATTTATATCCTAATAATGTTAGGGATCCTAGGATTGTAAATTTACAAATAGTCTTTGAAAAGTATACCGTAGACAATTTCTTTGCGAATTACTCGTTATAAATATGAGAAATAATAAGTCTCGTTGGGGTGCTACTTTGAAGAAGAATGATAACGTTGATGCTTTGACAAGTTGCTTATGCAAGATATTGATTGGCATTCGGACAACAATAGTACCCCGTCATTCCAAAGATGAGAAATGGTGGGTCGTTCCTTTACTTTTGAGTGGACCTTACATCGCAGGCTCATATACTCTCCCTTCACACCTCGCGAACTATCATCCTTGGGAGTTCAAGTGGCTCAAGAATTAAATGAGGTATATTTCCTTTTTCAATTTTGCTTTACGATTGACATTTTATCCCTCTTTTTTATCTACTAACTTTCAAAAATTTTAGATCGCAAGAATGAGGAGGAAATATAAAGAAAATCCAAAGCCGAGTATCCTGGCGATACTTCGATCGCTCACGGATGAAGTAAGAAACACTTTCTTTTATTATGTTAAACAATATTGTTGCCTCTGTTTCTTATCTTCATGCGTATGCGAAGGTTGAAGTTGAGGAAGGCGATGCTTGCGAAGGCTAAAGGAAAGAATAAAGCTACTTTTCACAAAGACAAGTCTTCTCGCCCCGCTTTCTAAAAACGGAAAACCCATCTCTCTTCCCACTGCAGTTCTCAAATGCAGACGAGAATTCTCGCGAAAATGAAAATGAGGTTGGTACTTCTTCTGAGGGAGAATCACTCAACCATCTCTCGCTATGGCACAATTGTCTAGCATCTTCTCCGACTCCATGCAAGGATTGGGAGATGATCATTTAACTCAAGCACCTGCAAAGCTCTCGCTAATATTTGCGATGCCCCGCTGTTGGAGGATAACGAGTCATTTCGCGGGGTTTCCCGAACAGTGACTTCTAGCTTCTTAAACGCTCTTAATGCTTTGGTATGTTTGTATCTTTTTATCTCTTTGTGATTTCAATTATAAACTTTATCTTAATCATTCCCATACTTTTCTTTGTAGTCTGGAAGAGCTTCTTTTGTTGTTGCCTCCGATCTTGAAAAAAGACATAATAGCCTTGAAAGGAAAAACGTGCAACTTAAAGAGAAGATCCGAGAACTGGAGATTGAAGCTGCGTCATCTCGCAAGAAGGATGAACAAATTAAACAACTAGAGGCTGAACTTATGTCTCAACAGAATAGAGTATCTACTCTTGAAAGCGCAAATCAGCAGCTTTATGGTATAACAATCTTTACTCCTCAATTTTTTTTATTTTATCTTTTACTTTTCTTTGCCTGACTTACTATTTTCGCAGACATATATAATCTCTCTGAAGAATCCATTCTTCTCCATTCATTTCCCGAGCCCATGGATGATGATGTCCTCCTTGCTCGCCTCAATGAATCTCTAAGTTGTTCTTCAAATGATGCTACCCTTCTTTCATTAAAGGATCTTCAATCCAAATATCATCTCTTAGAGATCGAACATAGATCTAGTTTAAGTTTGGCTAATCTTTTTAAACGAAAGTACGTTGACTCCAAGAAGAAAACCAAAACTTTAAGGAAGAAAATTAGCGATCTCATAGATGAGAAAGATCGTATTTCTAACAGAGGTGCACAGGCATTAGCAAAATTTCAAAAATCTCTCCTTGACGTACAAGTTGAGCGAGATGAACTCCTTCGTCGAGAATACCATGCTTAGCGAGCGAAGACCAAATTCGTTCACTTTTTGTCATAAGTAATGATGATGAATTTGCACCTCGGGCTGCGAAGGTTCTAGATAATGCTAGAAATAACTTAGGTGTCGATGTTAGTCTTCGCACCGAGCAAACCACCTTGATCAAGGATATGATCTTTGAAAGAGAAGGTTGTTTATTATACTTATTTATTTTTCTGTATCTTTTCCTTTTGCACTATTATCATTAACTCATTTCCTCATGTTTACAGAATCTGAAAAGAGACTTCAGACAAGGATTGGAGAGCTTGAAACCGAAAAAGAACAACTCGCAAAGGATTTCTCTCTTCGCGAGAATAAATATTCTAAATTGAAGCAGCAATTCCAAACTACAGTGGCAAATTTTAATAATGATGCTGTTCGTTTTCGTAATCAAGCTATGGAAATAGTTTGTAATGATCACAACATCCCTCTTCACTCATATCCTTTTCTTGCTGAAGAAGTTCCCGAGAACTTGCCTGTCTCAGATGTTTCTGATAGTGAAGCTAATGAAGAAGAAGAATCTGACGACGAGAGTGATGGAACCAAAGAATCAGATGAAGAAGAAGAACCAGCAAAGAAATAACTTCTTTTTCTTCTTTCATTTCTTGTAGTATCTGTATACATATATCTTTGACTACTGAATGTGAATTTCAACTTTTGCTTCCTTTGTTCAAATATATCAATCAAACAACCCTTCTTTGTAATTATAACTTCACACTTGCCTCTATCCATAAGATATAATCAACTTTGCGAGTTACATAAAATATAATCATTCTCGCGAGATATAAATATATATATCATTTTTTTTTTTTTAAATAAATAATTTTATTCATCATCAACGGAAAGGAGTTTACAAGAATTGGATGGGAGTCTCGCAACAAGCTGAGCTCCAATCCCCTTTTGAATGACAACACCTAATCTATGGAAAAGGAACTCTCCAACTTTGACATTCGCATCATGACTGGCCATGTAATTACGTAATCTCTTGAAAAATCTATCGTACCACCGCCCAACTCCCCTAAGGTGGTGAAAGCAAGAACACCAAAACCGAACCCTTGAGCTGAGCACTTTTCGAGATATTTAGCATTTTTATTGGCCACACCCTTTAGCAATCGCTTGCCACTGGGAAAAAGTCGATACACCTTTACCCGTGAGAGGAGAAACACCTGTAACATCCAAACACACATTATGTCCATTAACCCAATTATAAACTAGTATATCAGCGGGTCTCAACTCCGAGCCATCATCGGATGTCAGCCCTAGGCCTACTTCCTTCCTGGTTGGGACCCCTGCACGATAACACATATCCGCAAAAGTGTCACGAATAAGGTCATGACGAAACTTGAGACCAATCCCTTTAGTGCATTGTACAGCATGATCCCCATAAACATCCATCTCCCATCCACATGCAGAACATACATCACCCACCTCAAAAAGGGGGATACCCAATCTATAGCGCACAATCGATCGAAACTGTCTCAGGTCCAATATCTTTGTTCACCATCAATGGGTATAGCCAATAAATAATCTTGAGCGTGCTTAGTCTTGTTACATTGCAGTAAAACCGTATCACGTGCGGACATAACAAAGTTAGTGGGGAGTTTCTTCATCACAGCATCAAAGTATTTAATCGCCAGGGAATTCATAGAAAGGGGGCGATCTCATCAATGCTAAGTGGTGAGTCCACAATATCACATACCTGGTTATATGCACTACAAGCACGACCAAGACTGGGGCTCAAACCATCCACACAGGAATGTCGCAAGATGTTTCGTTGTTGAGAAACTGTCTGTGTACAAGATGCCATATAACAATATTTCATCGTGTCCTTCATTGTATAAACCCCCATCCCCCCATGCTTGATAGGAAGGGTAACAATTCTCTGTTGAAGCAACCCAAAACCAGGACCATCACCTATAAGAAGTTGACGTAAGTATTCGAACAAGTTCTCATCATACAACGGCTGTGCTTCAGACAAGTATTCAGGCTTAGTCGTGCGCATAGAAAAGTAAAGTCTAGAGACTCCGCTGCAGTTCCGTAAGAGTAATAGCTCACATTGTGGGTCTTCCACCTTTCTTAATAGCTTCCATCGGACCCGAGTCTTATGTACTCTATTAACCACCAGTCCTTGCAAAATTGTGGATCCGAACTAACAGGGCCACCAAGTAACTTCACACCTTTTGCTGGTCTCACCGATCCCCTCAGGAAATACCTCTGGAGCTAAACCCCTAGCGTCAGCAACAGGCCAGTAAATCTCCGTCTTAGATATATTAAGGTGCAAACCAAGAGAAGGGCCATGTTGTTGAATTATTTGTAGGGCTTTAGTGACCATCATAGCATCACCAATCAGCGTATCGTCGTCAAGATACTAGGCTTGAAGCTCCAAAGTACATTGCTCAGCAATTTTGCGAACAAGGGGGTGAAGTGTTAGAGCGAAAAGGAGAGGCCCAAGGGGGTCACCCTGTTGTACACCCTGCGCCGAGAATAAAGTATGACCCAAATAGTAAAGATGTGCAGGATTTGAGTAGCAAAACTCCACCCAGTAAGCAATAAAGGGGCACCTTAATCTAACTTCCCTGAGCATAGCAGACCTGTCGACTAGGTTGAAAGCATTAGAGAAATCCACCATTAGCATCGTGCGCAAATCAGTCTTGCCATACACTTCCAACAAACGATTAGCCGAGTGAAGAATAGATTCACCACCACACTGCACACCAACTCCAAACTGATAGTCGCTTAAATAGGCTTCCATTTCTTTCCCTACATGAGTGGCTGCAACTTTAGATACCAATCTCCTCCAAACAGTGCCTACGGCTATAGGACGTAAACCTCCACCCGGTTTTAACAGAGGTGTGAGTGGTGCGGGACGCAACGAACACTCCCAACTCGCGTGGGCAGTTGCCACCAACCAAATATTCACAATTTGTGTTATAGAGGATATCAACTCATCTGCCACAGCCCGCCGCCGCTCCACTAAGTGCATCAATTAGGTGTTGAGCACGTAACCCGTCTCGTCCACAAGAAGTACCCTTTGGGAAGCTTCAATCCTCTCCAAAACTAACTCGTGAGTGGCCGAAAGGGCAGTTTGGGCAAGGGGAATGGAAGGCTTAACCGGTGGTTTGGCAGATGGATGTTTGCTTCGTAACTCGGCCAAAGTACCATCGTTGGCTGGTGCAACGCCACTCGAAGTAAGTGTACGGATGGCTGCTGTATACATGCCGTAACTAATCTTCTTGCGGCATAAACGTAAGTTGGAAGATTCTTGCTTCTTCTGGCTGCGCGACTCTTGCTTCTTCTTCTTGTTATTACGCAATTCCTGCAAGGCTTCATGTTCCTCTAAAGCCTGTTGAACCAAGATGTTGCAACCATTCGTCCCAGCCAGGTAGCCAAAGCGAGTTAATAACGAACTATTTGTATTCTCTTCCTTGTACACGACCTTTCTTCTTCACTGTTTTTGGGAGTGTAAACTCGCGAACACGATAGGAAGAAGAAGAAGTCAGATCCGAAGGTAATCTCTCTAGGCGAAGCAATAACTCTTTGAATTGCGGATTGAAAGTTTTAGAGAAAGAGAGCTTACAATTTGTTGGCACACTTGGATATCTTGTAGTGATATTACACTGCAAAGAGTACTTTATCTAGCAGTTCCAAACTCAAACAAGGAGGAGCATCACGAGCGGTTACATCATCGATGAGTGATGACCACAAGCGGTTCTGATGGGCATGGAATACCGTGGATCAAGAAACTAGCACCCCTACCATTGAAGGGTCCTTGAATTGTTTCTCCTGTGTGCTTGCAAGAGATTCTCCATTTGTGCAAACGCAGGCAATCAACACAAATCCACATCTTCATCTGTGACAGGACCTCCTCCCATGCTTTGTAAACTCTATATTCTCTGAACCTGCTACGACTCACGGCTTGTTTTTCTTCAGTAGGGTAATGTTGATCCCTGAGATGAGTAAGCAACGAACCCTCCTTGTATCCGCTCCTGCGAACCCCATTCTTGCAGCCATCAAATCCAGCGAAAGGACATCGATAGCTTACCACTTCGTCTGCTGAAGAGGAAGATTTCAGGGGGGGTTGAGATGCCGAACCACGAGTGGAAACCATGTCAGTCGAAACCCCAAACAAAAGAGCAAACCCTAAAGCTGGGAGATGCGAATGACAAAACTAGGGTGTCATTCACTAGTTGGAAAAAAAAAAGAGTATAAAGATGAAACAATCGACAACAATGGAGGTAGCACGTAGAACAGGATTGATCAAAAAATCCGACCTCCTACGGCAAGAATCTCCAAATCGCCAAATCGCTCATGAGCGGGAAAAACGGCTCTTTTTTTTTTTTTTTTTTTTTTTTTTTTTTTTTTTTTGCACATTATCACTGCGACAAGATCGCAAGATATCTTTGTGGATTAAGAAATCTATTGATCTTGCCTTATCATTATTTGTGTGGTCTTATTATGCCTTCCTAAGTAAAGGTCTTATTTTGCCACCCTTCGTTGCGACAAGGTCGCAGGACGTCCTTACATTTTCATGTAATGACCCATTGACCTTGTCTTATCATTTCTTAAGTATTTTTTCCTATGCAGGACATTATATTTGCGACAATATGACAGGTTTAAATGCTCTTGCGACCATAAACTCCCGTGACATTGTCGTCTTTGCGACGAAATCGCAGGACGCCCTTACACTTTCATGTAAAAACCCATTGATCTCGTCTTAACCTCACGTTAGTATTATTGCCTCTGCAGGATCATTGCACAAATATGACAAGCCTATATTTTCTTGCGAAAATAAAGCCTCATGACATTTGCGTCTGTTTTGACACTTATCGCCTCCCTAATGGAGGGTGCCGCCTTATCTTCTCCCCCCCGGTTGCCCCTTCAAGGAGGCGTACATCGGCCATACAAGAGTAGCTCCTCCCATCCTGGTCTTAACAACAACTTGATTGTTTTCGCAGCCTCTTATCCCTTATACCTATATGGTTTATGGTTACGAGACTGCACCCTAAGTGGAGTTTTCTTCGGGCCGAGTGCGGATGTGCCAAGACTTGTCAAGAGTGGTAAGGAAGTTCCATGCTCCCGCACTCTTGACTCAACCGTGTACCTCGGCGCATTGGTCATACACTCGACTCCTTGGAAGAGACCCTCGGGCGTCCAACCGAGGTATAACCTTATATATATAGTTGGAAATCCAAGGTATCTCCCCGGATAGGCTTTTATGGGCCCCAAATCTCCATGACCTGGTTTCGGGAGCGGTGTAACCTTCCACCCGAGCCATGTTAAGAGATACCCCTTATATGACGTACTTTAGGTCTTACATTTGCCTCTTGCGAAATATCATTCGCGAACTAGGGTGTACGCCATAAAGGTTTGTCCCATTCACTCACTCATTCATTTTATCAATTTATTCAATCATTTGTCTACGAAGTTTTCGCACAATCTCATTTCAATTATTCAATAGATTTGTACACATTCTTCATGGCGAGATTCTCGCACAATTTTTCCGCAACCATCATCTCTGCTTCTTATCCTTATCATGCTTTCACCACTAAATTGTTATCTTTTCTCGCAATTATTCATTTTTTACACCTTTTATTCTTACTTCCTTCTGCCTCCGCATCAGTCCACCATTTCACTGTCGCCTTTGCATCATGATACTCAGTTGCTTTTGTGCATTCACTTTGCAGCATCTCTTCTTCTTTTGTTTCTATGGCATCTACCATTAGTCTTTCTTTTCTTTGTTCATCCTGTACATTCTTCCTCCAACCTTTCTTTTTTGCTGTTCTCTCTTCGCAGCTCTCTACATCCACCTCATAACATTTTTGCCCCTCTATCCAATCTCCTTTTATAATTCCGATACCGCTGGGATGTGGAAACTTTATGCACTGATGGTATGTCGATGCTACACCCAGAATTTCATGAAGCCATGGTCTTCCAATCAATGCATTGTAGGGAAACTCCACATCAACTACACAAAACAAAATATCAGTTGATAACCCCTGTAAGGGTATCCTCATGTGCACTTCTCCTTTTGGCTTGTTCGCGGTACCATTGAATCCATATATTTTGTATGTTGAAGGGATCAAATCTTCATCTCTTCCTCCCATAGTTTTGTAAGTATGGTAGAAAAGAATGTTGACTGAACTGCCAGTATCAATTAATATTCTATTGATTGCCCAACAATTTTCCGCTTCATCATCTTCGCCATCAATAGGTTTCGGATTAATTTCCAGCTTCACAACCAATGGGTTATCATGTATTTCTCTTCCTTTGGGTACTTCTTCAGCCGAGAAAGAAATAATCTGCAGTTGCCACTCTTTTAGCTGCGATGTCTTCGCAACATTCATCACTTCTTTATCATCAGCATCCCTTGCGAAAACTCTACTAAGTACACTGTCATGAAAATCTTCAATAGTGCGGTATGAGTGTACAATGGAGTTGCAAAACAAATTTTTAGCCTTTGCCCCAACTTCTATAACAAATGTTTCTTTTCCCTTTGCCGGTGGGGGTGGTAAATGTTGAACTTTCTCTTCTTCTTTTAAAAAGTGATTTAGCTTTCCTTGATCAATCATTCTTAGGATAATTCTCTTGATGTTTCTGCAGTCATTTGTTAGGTGCCCATGAAAGCGATGGTAAGAACAGAACTCGTGACTTCTATCTCCAGGTGGTGGTTCACTTCCCATGTTCCATGGTGCAGGTATGTTTTCCATCAAAAGTATTGCTTCCCATATTTTTTCCACACTGGCTTTCAATGGCGGCATTTTAATTTCCTCCCACACTACTCTGTGACTTCGCTGTCCTCTATGATAATTCTGCCTCTGGCCTCCATAAGTCTCTTGCGAATTATGCCTTTGACCTCCATAGGTTTCTTGCGGTTGATCAAGCCTCTGGATCTTATTGTTCCCACCGCGATTGTAATAGTTCCTTTCTTTCTCAAATTCCTCCTGATCTCGACTTCCCATGGCTACTAACTTTGGTTCTATATCAACTGCTTTTCTTTCTTGTTGACCTTGCGATGTGCTCACCACTTGTGTGTACAAGTTGAGGTAATAAACTTCCATTCGCGATGCTAGAATTTGTGTTCGCCACCGGATAAGATTCCATCTCGTTCGTCTTTCTTCTAAAGCGATATATTCTTCCCCGGAGCTCTCGCAATTCGGTCATTGTAATCGTATTCTTAACTCTAAAAACCTCGAACATACAATAGATTGGTTGCGAACATAGCATTTATGAATGACAAGATGAGGTATCTTTCATCTACCCTTCCGCCATCTCGCCGCACATCGTCTTCCATCTCGACAGTTAGATGTCTCAAACTCTCGCCAACTCTTTGTTTTAGCCCAAATACATCTTCAATACCAGTCGCGAAGAGTTGTTACTTATATACGCCTAAGAATATAGCCAGAATGATTGAATGATGTGATCGTATTCCTTGGTAAACCCTCAAACCATTTCAATGCTTCTCCTGTTAAACTTGACGCGAAGTATTTGCATAATATAGCGTCATGGTTTTCCCATTGTAGCATACATCTCACGTAAGCATTGATGTGTTGTACTGCACAAGTTGATCCATCAAAAATGCTAGTTAGCGCTGGTAAGTTGCATTTTGGGGGTATTCCTCCTAACTGCACTTCTAATGTAAAAGGATTCTTCGCAGCCTCCGCGATAGCTTCATCTAACTGCCTTCTCCCTCCTCCTTCTCTTTTGTTGTTCAATATTCCTCTCATCTCTGCCAATTCTCGCAGAATTTATTCATTTGCCTCAGAATTTGAATTGACCGGTCTCTTTAATTCTGCTTCTCTCCTTCTTCGTTCGTGTCTACTTTTTTGTATTCTTTCGTATTCTTCGTTAATATCTCCATTATTGCGATTTCGTTCGCGCCTCCTCTCTCGATTATCATGATTATTTTGCCGGATCGCCTCTTCCAATTCCCGATTTTCCATTTCTGCTCTCAATCTTTCTCTCTCGCGGGCTAGACGTGCTTGCTCAATGTAATGCTTTTCAATATCATCTTCAATTTCCTTTTGTTTCCTTTGTGTTTCTCTCCCATGTAGTGTTCTTCTTCTTTCCTCCTGATTTTCTTCATTAATTGGGTTATTCTCGTCCTCGAGGTCGCCTATGTTCTTGATTTCCATCATCGTGATTGTTCACCAAAATATAACGATTTTCTATTAATTCTCTCTCTTCGCGACCTCCTTCGCCATGATTTAACTCTCTTTCCAAATTTTCTTCATTAATGTTCTTTGCAGGTAATGTTCTTCTCCCATTTTCTCTACTCGATCCTGTATTCGATCTGTTACCACTTCTTGATCTTCTATTTTGCAGCCTCCTATTTTCCATCCTCAATTCGTGGTTTTGCCTTGTTAGATTCGCGCGTTCTTCTGCTTCTAACCGCCTTTCTTCGTGTATTGTCTGTCTCAGCGTTTCTAATGCCGCGATTTCTTCATTTCCACGAATTGTTTCTCCCATCTCTTCTCGATTTCTATCTTCCTGTCCACTATTCACCAATTGTTGCACTTCTTCTCTTTCTTCCATAGAATCTGATCTCCATGTATGCACACTCACCCTATCATAATCGATTACTCATTTAGCGCCGGTTGAACCGGTGGTTGAACTGATGGTTGAATTGGTGGTTGAATTGGATCTTCTTCTCCATTTCTTGCATCTATCCTTGATGGTTCACCTACTTCATTTTTTCTTTCTCCCACTAATCTTCCACTTCTCCTTACGATCGTTGGTTGTTCTGATGCATTCTTTCTCCTTGCCATTTCTCAATTTTAGTAATTTGTTAAAAATTATTCAAGATTTCTTTCTTGTTATCCCTAATTCTTCCAATTCACAAGGTTGATCTTCTTCATTCCCTGTTTCTAGCGCATATGTAGTTGCAGGAAATCCTACACTACACACCTCACTCGAATTTGCTTATTCAATCCATTTGAATAGGAATAATAATGTGTTTTATTAATTGTTTTCTTAAAAGATTTACAAAGAAATGTAGAACAGAGCTAAAGAAATTACAATCACTCTTAATTTTCTCTCTCCTAATGACTTGCTTAACAATTCAAAAAGACCTCTCCCTACAACAGATTGACTCGACCCTTTATATAGGGTATTACATAGTGGATGACAGCTAAGCTGTCCTTTATTTTCGGAAACATCTCGCGAAGCGTCGCGAATGTACAACTGTTTGTCCTCGCGACACTCCTAAATCTCGCCAAGTCTTCACACTTTCCTTGTGTTCTGACTGTCGTCATTTATTACGTCATTTATTTTCTTTCACGCGATGCAGTCGTTTATTAATCTCGCGAAGTATTGCTGTCGCGATATTCTGGTCCTACAATCCCCTTTTATCTTTGTCTCAATCCACCAGAATAACTCAAACCCCAACTCTTTCTTCTCTGATTCTTGCTTGCCTCAAAACCCTAACCAATTTCCATCATCAGAACCTCAATTTCAGAGAGTCCCACTTCGAATCATCCACAACAACCTTTTCTACAGAATCTTATCCACTCTTCATCCTGCTCCAATTCTTTTCACAAATTTCAATTTCTACGATTTTCATCTCTTGATTTCAAGAAGAACAAGAACCCATTTCAAATCGAAAACAACCTTTGATTTCTTCTCACCTATTTCGATTTCCACCGATCCCCTTATCTCAATTCCTTCTCGATTCAACCTCTCATTGCAGTTCTCATAAATTCTCTCATTTATTGATTTCAAATGAAACCCACAGATCCCCTTTTTCATTCGAACTCCATCTTCTGAGATATAGAAATTCATCTCAAATTCTTCTCTGATTTCTTACCCAGGAGCTCGTCAATCATCATCGCTGCCTTCTCATGTCTCGATCTGGTCTCTCGGAACCAACAGCAGCAGTGTCTGCTTTCTTCTCAATTTCATAATCTCAGGTGAAGCTCGAGAACAAAAGAGAAACATCTCACGATGTTAGAGCTCTGTAGTGATGAGAATTGCTTAAGGCACCCACTTTTAGATATGGGCCACCAACAGATTATTTGGCTTGTCAGTTCCACGGAACCGACTGCCTATTCACTTCCTTGCTCCGCATATTCTTAGCCGACTCCAATTCTCACCCGCTTGTGAATCGATCTTTGTGCCCTTTATGCTCCAGATAGATGGTTGATCCTTCTTTTGCTCATAATGACTCCAAAGTACCTAAATACTCAAAAGTAGACATAAGAGATGCAATTCCCAAGGAAAATAGCAAAGAAAGCATAAATACTAAATATAAAATTAGGTGTTTTACAACACCTATCAGATTCCCCCACACTTAGACTTTGCTAGTCCTCGAGCAAATCAAACAGAACAATTCTAAAACATACATACAACTCTGTGTCGTCGAGGATACGGTCACTTTTAGCATAAATAACAAGCCTTTGAACCCCTAGGTGTCCCTAGTGGACGAGTTTTAGTCTCGTGAGGGTTTACTAGAGATATACCCACAAAACCTATTTTTCTAACTTACTAGTTCTCTGTAATGATAGCATCCAACGCGCTAAGAAGACATAGAAATTCTGCACACTAGTCATAAGAAGTTAGACACATAAATGAACACAATCTCATCCTTAAAAGTTGAGAGAGAAATAACCATCCCTTTTCGAAAGAAATTCGGGTTCGGAGTGATCAAAAGTCTCGACTCTGCCTCACAAGAAAGGGTTTTATGATATTGCTCTCAATAATAAACAGCTTTTTTATGGGTCACACATGTGTCCAGGTAGGAATAAAGAGAGAAATCCTGCGACACGTTGAATGGTAGGAGGCAAAAACCCTCCGAAGTATTTTAAAAACCCACATCTTTTATTCATTTTTGAAAACCCATTTTTCTGACGATCTCTAAGAAAGGAAATCAACCACTTAACGAAGGTGGGAATATGCTTACTTACCTCGTTATCCGTTCGACGTGCAGCTAGCACCACTCTCACAGCATCCATAGAAACGTCTTCGGTCTTCAATCGGTGTCTTCATCTTCGTCTTCGGTCTTCAACTCTTGAACTTCGTAGAATCTTGACAATATAACTCTTTTTCTTCAAATCCTTGTTGCTTGAAACTTCATTATAGATATTCCTTCTTCCATTGGCTTTATTGAAAGAATACAAAACTAAAAACGAACTATACAAACCCAAAATATGATACAATGAATTTTTCTTGTCTCTTTTTTTTTTTTTTTTTTTTTTTTTTTTTTTTTTTTTTTCTTTTCTATTTTTTTTTTAAGTCTTTACTGGATTGGTAACCTAGCGACAAGCTGGGCTCCAACACCTCTTTGAATAGCAACTCCTAGTCTATGAAAAATAAAATTGCCAAAACCACTACTAGCGTCATTGCTAACTAAACAATTTTTCAGACGCTTGAAAAAACACAAAGTATCTTCGCCAAGTTCCCCTAAAGTGGTAAAAGCTAGGACACCCAAACCATGGCCGTGTGAAACACACTTATCCAAATATTTAGTGTGTTTTCGTGAAACAGCACTAGATATAGCTTTTCCTGGGACAAAAGATCTAACCCCTTCACCAGTGAAGGGTGATACTCCTGTGACATCCATACAAACATCCTGTCCATTCTCCCAATTAAGCACGAGAATGTCAGCAGGCTTTAAACCTTTGTCATCATCTGTCAGGAAACCCAGAGGAACCTCCTTGCGCGCAGGCACGCCCGCCTTGTAGCAAATGTCAGCAACAACATCACGAACAAAATCGTGTCGAAACTTAGGACCAATATCTTTGGCACAATGAAGTGCGTGATCCCCAAAGATGTCCATGGATTTGTTGCAGCTTGGGCATAAGCCATTCTCAACAAAAAAGGAATACCTGGATTTATAGCAAAGCACAGCTCTAAATTGTCTAGGACCAAGGCACTGATTAAGTCCACTAATGGGTACATCCAATAAATAATCCTGTGCATGCTTGACGCGATTGCACTGCCACAAAATAGAATCTCTTGCAGACATAGTAAACCGGTGGGGGATTTGCTTCTTAACTGCATCAAAGTAATAAAACAAAACAAATATGAGACAAGAAAAATAAAACAAATACAAAATGAAAACAAAACAAAATAATAATGCACCTAACAAAATTTTCTCTTGTCTTTTTTTTTTTTTTTTTTTTTTTTTTTTTATTTTTTTAATCTTTTTTTTTTTTTTTTAATTTTCAATTTTTTTTTTTTTTTGAGAAATAAAAAATAAAAACTAGTAATGAACCTAAAGAAATTTTCTCTTGTCTTTTTTTTTTTTTTTTCAATTTTTTTTGAAATAAATTAGTAATTAGAAGTCAAAAATTACATACTTTTGGTTGGAAACCTAGCGACAAGCTGGGCACCAACACCTTTTTGAATAGCGATACCTAATCTATGAAAAATAAAGCTACCAACACCACTACTAGCATCATTACTGACTAAACAGTTCTTCAGACGCTTAAAAAAACATAAAGTATCCTCCCCTAGTTCCCCTAAGGTAGAGAAAGCTAAAACACCAAGACCATATCCGAGTGAAACACACTTATCTAAATATTTAGTGCGTTTTCGAGCAACAGCATTGGAAATGGCTTTGCCTGGAATAAAAGAGCGAATGCCATCACCTGTGAAAGGAGAAACTCCCGTAACATCCATGCAGACATCCTTACCATTTTCCCAGTTAAGGACGAGGATATCAGCCGGCCTTAGATCTTTGTCGTCATCTGTCAGAAGCCCAAGAGAAACTTCCTTGCGCGCAGGCACACTAGCTTTGTAACAAATGTCAGCAACTATATCACGTACAAAGTCATGTCGAAACTTATACCCAACATCCTTAGCATAGTGAAGTGCATGATCTCCATAGATATCCATAGGCTTGCTACAGCTAGAGCATGAACCATTCTCAACAAACAAAGGGATACCCAATCGGTAACAAAGGACAGCTCTGAACTGCCTCGGCCCGAGGCATTGATTAAGCCCACTAATGGGAATTGCCAATAAATAATCTTGAGCATGCTTAACTTGGTTACACTGCCATAATAAGCGTGACCTTTGTTTGTTGGAAAGAGGTTACCAAGGATCACCTTTTGCACAGAAGCTGTCTGACACTGAGATGCAATGTAACAGTAGGCTTGAGTGTCTGCCATGGTGTATATGCCAAAGCCACCATCTTTGATAGGCAAGGTAGCTAATCTCTCACCGTAAAGGCCCAAATCCCGGGCCATCACCGGTGATAAGGAGCCTCAAGTACTTGAGCAAATGATCGTCAAAGATCTCGTAGCTTGCCAAGGGCAGCGAGGGTTGGTAGTACGCAATGCAAAATATAATCTAGAAACACCCGTACAATTGCGAGTAATAGCATCTCACTTTGAGGATCCTTGAGTTTTTTGATGGCGGTCATAAGTTGAACAGTCTTGTTCACTCGACTCGGCAGCATATCACTAATAAAGTTCAAATCCAAACTCACAGGACCACCCAAAAGTTTAACACCATTAGACGGTCTACCAATGTCAAAGCGGGAAAACACCATCATCAATACTTCGGGATCACGGAAGGCCAAAAGACTTCTGTTTTCTTTACATTGAGATGTAAACCTCTACCTGGACCTTCAGTTTCAATAATGCGCAGAGCCTTAGCTACTTCAAGTGTATCGCCAATGATTGTACCATCATCAAGGTACCAGGAGTGCAAATCGAGTTTACAGCTGGAAGCAATATTCTTCACTAGAGGGTGAAGATTCAAAGCAAACAATAAGGGACCGAGAGGGTCACCCTGTTGAACTCCAAGAGCATACGACAAAATATATTGGTCGTAGTAAAGTTTAGCAGGCCGCATGTAACAAAATTCTACCCAGCGAGATATACCTGGACAATGATGGCGAACCTCCTTGATGAGCTGAGACCTTCTCACCATGTTGAACGCGTTAGAAAAGTCAATAAGAAGCATTGACATCTTGTCCGAGTGACCTTTCAGCTCAAGAAGACTGTTTACAACATGTAAAATACTTTCCCCTCCGGCAGAAACACCAACTCCAAATTGGTAATCTCCTAAGTAAGAAGCCATATCCTTCCCAACAGAAAAAGCAGCCACCTTAGAAACCAATCTACGCCAAACCGTGCCAACTGCAATAGGTCGAAGACCACCTCCAGGCTTTAGTAACGGGGTTAAAGGCGCGCTAGCAACGAACTCTCCCAACTCCGCAGGGCATTTTCCAGCCAACCAAAGATTGACAACTCCTGTAATCGAAGCGAGTAAGATGTCTGCGACAGCAGAAGCAGCCCCACTCATCGCATCAACTAAGTGCTGCGCCCGCAAACCGTCACGACCACATGAAGTACCCTTAGGAAAACTCTTAACAGCCCCCGAGACTGCTCGACAATCTACAATAATTGGGTCCGCACTAATATCATCGCAAGGAACAGCTGGAGGAGGCGCAACAGGATGCTTATCTTGCAATTCCAAGAAGGTATGTTCATTGCAAGGAGCTACACCGCCTGAAGAGAGCACTCTAATAGCAGCACCAAAATGGCCGCAACTTATTTTTCTTCGGCACGCTGTTAAATTGGCCAACCCTTGCTTCTTCTCATCAGTTTGTCTAGACCGGACTGGGATCTGTAGCATCTTGTCCACCAAAATACGACACCCATTGGGCTCCCTCCAAACAGATAAAGCATTGTTAATGGCTGCCACTTGAAGGCGTTTACGCTTACCTGACCTCGCCTAAGCTGCGTTCTTAGGCCTGTAAAGTGCTAGCGTGCAAATAGGGAGCAGCAGAAGATGTATCCAGGCATTCGTGTTATCTGGATTGGCAATAATCTTGTCAAGGCAACATTTTAAGGCTCTCGAAAAAGAAAGACGACACTGATGGGGGATACAAGTTACGGTCTGGAACTGCCGTAAGAGGACAGAGTTGAGCAGCTCGGTAGTACAAGCAGACTCAGCAGCAACATCTACGCCAATCCCCTCAGAAGCAACCACGGTAACCTCTGAAACTCCCTGCCCATCAGTGCTGCACTCAGCTGAAAAATCTAAACCATGAAAAAGGAAATCGGCACCTTCACCATTGAAAGGTCCAGCAACAACATCCCCATGAATCGAACCTTCCTTCCCTTTGCAAGATATCCTCCAGGCATGTAGGTGTAAACATCTGCAGCAAACCCACATACGTAAGCTATTAAGAATCTTCTCCCAGGCGTGACGAATGTGCTGCGATTTGGCCATTAAGTCTTTGCAGAATTCTTTGTTGTTATCAGAAGAGAAATGTCTATCATGGAGATGTTTAATGATAGAACCCTTTGCATATCCCCTGCCTTTCAAACCGTCCAAACATCCATGGAATCCCTTGAAAGGGCAATGACAAAAGCCGTTGTCACTACCTGTTACATCTTCTGTGGGAGATGAAGGAGAGGCAGACGACGATATCAGGGGAGGTGAAGAAGTCAACCGGCTACGGGAAGAAGCTCTATTTGATCTTGCCATGAAATTCTCCAACGAACACAAAGCAAAAAAGGGTACTGAAGAACCCTAAAATTGAAAAACGAACAGAAAGTCCTAAAAAAATAAATAAATGGAAAACAACCGAAAAATCTATGCAGTCGAGGAAGTAAATCTAGAAAATGGAGAGAGCGTGTAAACGAAATCAAATGAGTAATGTAAACGAAATCAAAAAGAGGAAAATCCATATTGATTCGGAAAAAAAAAAACTGGCTTTCGAAGCCAGAGAAGTCGCCGGAGAGGAAAAACGGTGACGCTCCATTTTTTTTTTTTTTTTCATTTTTTTTTATATGAGACAAGAGAAATAAACACAAACTGAAAATACAAATAAAAATGCAAGTACAAAGGCCATGGTGTAAGTACTTTACCGCTTGATTCTTGATTCTTCACAACTAGTATGTCTTGATATCATAAACTTCTCGAACTCTCATCTTGATAATTTTCACTCTTGCACAATAGTCTTCAACTTATAAAAATTCTGCTCCTCGTCTTGTTGCTTGTAAACCTTGAACGTCTTCAACTTTCCTTCAAATTTGTGATGCTCCTCTTGTTGATGATGATGGTGTTTCTATGGACCTGTTGGTGTAGAGAGAGATAAGGTGGATGGTGCTAACTGCGAACAAGATTACAAGTGGTACGTAAGTTAGCAATTCGATGTCACCATCATGGTTGATAAAAATAGCACTCAAGAGATCAAAATAGTGCTTCTATGGTGGGAGGTTGGACAGCTCACCATTCTGCCCAGAATTAACGTACGGTGACACACACTCTAAAAGCACAAATTTAGACAGGTACAAAGAATTGAAGGTCGGTGCCTCACATTATGTAACATGGGTAGTCTCCACTATAGGGGACCACTACTCTAATACCGAATTCGATCGCACCTTGTTTGCCACTGGCATGGTTAAATCCAACTTTAACTCTCATACAATTAAGAAACCCGATCATGTTCTCTGTCATATCTAAGTTCAGTCACTCTTATGAGATTCTCGATGTAATCTTAGCGACATGTATACTATGTGACTCTAAACTAACCAAAAGTTGGAGTTTTTATTCACTATTTTACACAAAAGTTGAAAATTTTACAACGCAAATGCTTAACCACTCCCCCACACTTAAACTTTACATTGTCCTCAATGTAAATTGAATCGTCCAAAGAAAGTCAAGGTGGGAAATCGTATAATAATATGCGATAAGAAAAAGAACTAAAAACAAGACAAGAATTATAAAAGGTATACAAAACCTATGGGTTGCCTCCCATGTAGCGCTTGGTTTAAAGTCGTCAGCCCGACTATATCCGTGCAAGATTCATTCCCCATATACTAACAATCGGAAAAGTTGGGGATCCTTCCATAGAACCTGTTTTGCAAACACTAGCTTCACACAAATATTAGTAATATAAAACAGAAACGAAGCTATGAACCGATAAAAGCTTCCCCACACTTATTCTTGTCCACACTTGGAAGTGTATAAAGAATATAGAAGTCGGGTACTTCCACAGTTTCTTGTTCCAAAACCTGCATAGTATGAGAATCAAGTATCTCTAATGGAGGATATCGCGAAACAAAGTCATTCAACAATATTTTTGAAGCACATACATTCAAATCAATAAGAGGTAAAGGAGAAGAAACAATAGGCAACGGGTTAGACAAACCTTGCACAATCTCTTGTATCACAGAATCCTCTTCATCCTTGAAAAACTCAAGTGAATTATTCACCTCTTTTATATCATGGTCCTCTATCAAACCTTGCAACCATTCTTCGTCCATTTCTGCCTTAACCAAAGTATCAACATAAACATCATCATTACAATCATATGCAAGCTCAATTGGGTCTTCCACAATAGTAGTCATAACGGTCTCATTCTCAACACACTCCTTTTTGTTGTAAGGCACATACTCTTTTGCGGATCCAAATTTTATTATAAGAAACTTTTTTAGAACACTCGAAAATGCATCATCCTCAAGCTCCACCCTTTGAATAGGCTCTTTATCATTATTAAGATCAATGCTTGAGTAATCTACACAAGTGTCGACATATTCCTCTTCGTTTTCACCTTGATCGCAAAAAGACTCCATTGTACACTCCTCGGGGATGTCAGCATGAGTTGTTTCAAGCAATGTATCATAATCACCGTCACTATCATAGTCAACATAAGATTGGTCCTCGCTGAATTTAGTGTTGCTAATCTCGAACTCATCCTTTTGAATAGGTGAATGATCATTATTACGATCAAGAGTTGAGTTAACTACACAATTATCAACGAAAGTGCCCAAGGATTGGCCTTTTTCAACATTAGCATCAATCAAATATTCATCACAAACCATATGCACATTAGAATTATCCATATCTTCCTTGCATTGATCAATGCCTCTTCGCAAGCTAGCAATACCTTCACGAAGTTCTTGGAGTTGCTCGTTTGTAGTCTCTTTAGCTTTTTGAAATTCCTCTTGTAAAAAGTTGGAAACTTTGTCTAGAAAGTTCGAGACTTTTTGTTCACGAGCATAAGAATCCTCCCATCCTTGTGGTTGTTCACACACATACCCGCCATAAGGTTGTTGAGGAAAACCATAAGGTTCCATGGAATATTGGTCATAACCAATGAATTGGTTTTGATTATACCCATATTGTTGAGGTTGTTGAAAACCGTATCCATCCATGTAGTATGCTCCTTCCATGAGAAACAAGTACCTGAAATAAGAGTTCTCAAAACTATGTCAAAAACCAGAAAATAAGAAAAAATAAAACAAAAGCTAAAAAAAAAATAAGAAACCAAAAACAAGTGACAACCGCTGCCTCCCCGGAAACGGCGCCAAAATTTGATCGGTTGTCAGCCGACACAAAAATAATTTACACTTTCTTACTACTCAAAATATATAATGAAGCAAGGGCAAGAAAGGATCGTTCCCACAGAGAGGTCTTGGTTGTTAATATGTTTCGATTTCCTATAAGTAACACGGGGGTTTTCTGATTTTTATATACTAAAATAAAATAAAGGCAAATAATAAAATAAACACGCAAATCAAGAATGAGAAAGTATTGGTCATGGATTTCGTCTTCAATCTCAAACATGTTTTCAACACAATAACTAGAATTGATATTTTAATCTCAACTTTTATCAAAGGCCCTAGAATACCTTGATCGCAAGAATATCCCGCTAATCTCCTCTTGTCATCAACAAACACATTAAAAGATGAGAATATGAATTCTATCTAAAAGAACAACCTAACGTGTAAAAGCACTAATCAAGTTTAATTCCCTAGATGCAATAGGTTCTATGAAATCAGGCCAATCAAAACAATCGAACGTGTAAAAGCACTAATCCGATTTAACAAAGGTTATGGTTCACATATGATCATAAGAATATATCACTACAAACTATAATCATATTTATGCTACTTCAAATCAGGAAGTATCACTTTTTCGTATAATAACCCTAATCTAGCAAAAGACATGCATGTGAGTTCTACCAATTTGCAACTTGACAAAACAAACATTCAAATCATGTAACAATATTAATGGTGAATCATAAACGATAATATGAGAGAAAACTAATTTATTGAACAAAAACTCATGTTTGGAAATCCAACTAATCCATAACCAAAAGAAAATCTAGCTCATGTTCATGGAGTTCATAACAAGAAGAAAAAAAAAAGACTTCATGGTTTCTAAACCCCAGAAAACAAAGTAGAGGCAAAGATAAGATGAGGCTAGTTGTAAAAGTCTTTCCTTTAAATAGCTCTCTTGTTTCCAAAATTAGGTCTAATCTTCAAAAGTCCACTAGATAGAAGTCCTCCAAGCCCATGTGTGAGAAAATCCATGTAGAAAATATGCCCAAAAATATGTCGCCGGAAAACTGGTATTGTGGTCGGAACTTGGCCGGAAAAGTCACCGGCAAACATCTCAGGTGACCGGCAAAGTCAACCCGGTCATCAGTCAAACGAGTCAACTCGGTCAGTTCAACCAAGTCAATGCGAATCGGTGAGTCATACCCTAGTCAGATATGAGTCAGAGATGAGTTAGATTTCTCTGGCTGATTGGGCTGAGTTGCCAGGCCATAAGCCATTTGCACTGGCCAAACTCTGCAGTGCAATCATTGCACTTCAGCCATGATGGATGTGCCTTCCCTGCAACTTCAGTTCATAACCTGTAATGCCTCATTCTGAGCCAACAAATCAACTCTGCAATTCACACAAATCTACAGCTCCATTCAATCTGCCTCATGTGCATTCCCTGTAGCTCAACCATCTAAACCTTCCGCAGCTTATAAACACTCGACCGCAACCTCCTCCTGTTCAGTTCATCCATCCACAGACCACAACCGCGACTCCCATGTACATCACCAGCTATATGCTCTCCCGAACTACGGCCAATTGAAGCACGTCTCAGTTGTAAACAACCAATTCAAGCACCAGTATTTCCTTCTCAAGTTCCATTATCTCCATTTGAATCATCACTAGATCCATCTCCAACTCTACCGGACCTGCAATCTTATTCTTGAACCACACAGCACACTAAACCATTTCTTCATTCCTTCAACACATTCAACTCAGAGCCTGCAACTACAATTGTAGCATTCAACACAACCATTCTCTTGCATTACATCCCGTCTCAGCAACTCCATCTTGCTGCACCAGTTGCAACACCAAGCTCTCATTCTTTGCACTGCGCTTCACTTGCAAACTCCTCCATTTCAACATCCAGTGCCAAACCTGCAAACCTTAGCGTCGCCTTCTCAGATTCATGCCTTGCCCAATTTTGCCACTGCGAACTAACTCAGTTTGAGCTTCATTTTCAACCAATGATGCACAGTACCAGCTCTTGCCTGCAATGAGCTCAAGCCATCGAATCGCGATCGCATCGAGCCACGGCAAAGACACACAACAAAGATCGCTTAAACCCCATCACATGCACCTGTACCACATTCCATATATATGCAATTTCTCACCATTCGAACTCGGACATACTTAATAACTCTCTGCATTCTATCAAGCACCCACGAAACCATCCATTCTTCCATGTAGTTCAAGCTCAACCACTTACTTAAGCTTCACCGGCTGCGAACATAGTTCACCTGCAACATTCTTCACATTCTTTGTAGCTTCTTTGAACAAGCACATTTGTAGCTGCACCTCATACCTGCAATTCAGTTCATTGCAGTGCCAAAAGACCAACTGCCATTCATCTCATTACCAGGTCTAACCCCATCTGTATCTGCACCCTGGCTCAAGCCATCACAACAGCATTGCCAGCTCAATGCCACCAGACCCTCATACTCCATTTCATCCATCCCAGAACTCATGAATCAGCTCAATAGTTGCAACTCTGCTCCAAACTGCACATAACATTGCCTTCAGCTCCAAACCACCAACCAAACTGAAGCACAACAGCACTTTCAAACATCCCATCTCTAATTCATCACCAACACCATCCTGTTGTTGTTCTTCTCAGTGTCTACACCCATTGTTCCCTTGATAGTCTTCATAGTAACAACATCTTCATCATCCCCTTTTATCTTTGTCTCAATCCACCAGAATAACTCAAACCCCAACTCTTTCTTCTCTGATTCTTGCTTGCCTCAAAACCCTAACCAATTTCCATCATCAGAACCTCAATTTCAGAGAGTCCCACTTCGAATCATCCACAACAACCTTTTCTACAGAATCGTATCCACTCTTCATCTGTTCCAATTCTTTTCACAACTACAATTTCTACGATTTTCATCTCTTGATTTCAGCAGCAACAAGAACCCATTTCAAATCGAAAACAACCTTTGATTTCTTCTCACCTGCTTCGATTTCCACCGATCCCCTTATCTCAATTCCTTCTCGATTCAACCTCTCATTGCGCTTCTCATAAATTCTCTCATTTATTGATTTCAAATGAAACCCACAGATCCCCTTTTTCATTCGAACTCCATCTTCTCGAGATATAGAAATTCTCTCAAATTCTTCTCTGATTTCTTACCCGATATAATCATCATCGCTGCCTTCCATGTCTTCTCAATTTCATAATCTCAAAGTGAAGCTCGAGAACAAAAGAGAAACATCTTCTTACCACCCTCGAGTGCCAAATAGTGCATATTTATACAATTTTACTCATCTCATCATATTATCCCAGTTAATGTTTTCCTTTGTTTTCAAGAATAAATATTTGTATTAATTAATTTTGTGTTTTTAGGTAATAAATAAAGCTCTTCAAGTCATGTCTCAAGTATCATCTACAAGACATCTCTCGGAACGTTGAGATGTCATCCAACGGTCGCTGCCTCCACGTGCATCGAAGATCGATGCTCCCGTGCAACACCCGATCACACCAAAACCGCATACCACCCTCGGCCGTTCCAGATCTTCACGATGTTAGATGGTGAGAAGAGTTTTGATTTAATTTCTATTTTATTTCGATTTTTGGGAGAATTAGTGATAATTTTGAGAATTGCACGCCTTTAAGGCATTTTTATTATGTTCTAATTTAATTGCTAGGGTTTCAACTTTGAAACCAATTCCCAATTTTTGAACCGAATGTTCTTGAGAGCTTAATGTATTAGATAACTTCAAATTTTAACACCTCAACTCTTTTCTCTCACAAGTGCATACCAAAGCCATGGATGCAGTTGGGATTAGAGTTTGGCTTGACTAGTTGTGCTAAATTAGACAACTAGTACTTAGGTTAGTGCCTTAGCCGTTATTTAAGTTATCACTTGGAGAAACTCTTAGATAAATGGTAGCTAGTGACAAGCTTCACTTGTCTGGTATAAGAACAAGAACTCAAACTAGTTGAGCACATTGCCTAGCAAGCCTTTATCTCACTTTGTTTACCTTAGTTTAGGTTCACTTAGCACAAAAATATATGATTACTCCACTTGTTACCACTTGAAACTCAGATCAATATCGAGCACCACAAGTCCTTGTGAATCAATCTTTGTTGCGCACGAGGTCAAATTTACATACACTTTATTTTTGGCGCTCCGGGGACTTGGCGTGTGCCCCGTGGTTGTTGGCTTGTCTCTTCGAGTTCATTTCATCCCCGTAAATAGTCACACTGCATTGTCATTTTTAGTTCTTTGTTAGTGTAACTTCTTTCTATCTGTTATTGCATTTAATTTTGTTTACATCATCCATAACTTACATTGAATACCTTCTTAGTGTAACTTAGTTGTTTTCCTTTACTTGCATCTTCATTGTGTGCCTCTTCACCTCTATACTAGTTATTGTACTTTGCATCTAGTTAAATTCTTCATCCAGTTGTATACAATATTCACTAGCCCCCGTAACTTTTAGCTCATGCTTTGTCACTATTCCAACACAGTGTAGCTTAGTGTAAAATAGTCCCAATCGGTCCAAGATACTCTCAAGATGTGCAAGTGTTATTATTCAACTCCTTTGCTTCACCCGCACTTTTATAACCTTTCTTGAGCTAGCTAAAGCCAACCCAAGGAAAGCTATTGTTGTGCTTGCTGTGCTAAACTGTGCAACCCCAGAAGCACAAGCAAAAAGGAGCAGACCACAGTGCTGCAGATTTGAGGTACCCCCTGTGCATGAATTGAGGTTAGTAACTGAACTTCCCCTGTATGCCCAAGGAAAAGCGCAGATACCTGTGTATTACTAAACCTCCCATGAATACCTGACAACCTAGCGGCTTGATCGAGATATAGAAATTCATCTCAAATTCTTCTCTTTAGAGTTTTTAGTCTTTTATTTTATCTTTTAATTTTACATTTAGTCGATTTCTTACCCGTTAGAGCTCGTCAATCATCATCGCTTAAAAATTGCTTCTCATGTCTCGATCTCGGTCTCTCACAATCAAATCCGAATTCTTTCATATGGTATGGTTACTTCTCGCTCAAAGAACCAACAATGCTTGAGACTCTTTTACACTCGCAGTGCATACGCTTGCATTCCGTTTCTCAATTTCATAATCTGGTGAAGCTCGAGAACAAAAGAGAAACATCTCACGATGTTAGAGCTCTGTAGTGATGAGAATTGCTTAAGGCACCCACTTTTAGATATGGGCCACCAACAGATTATTTGGCTTGTCAGTTCCACGGAACCGACTGCCTATTCACTTCCTTGCTCCGCATATTCTTAGCCGACTCCAATTCTCACCCGTTTGTGAATCAATCTTTGTGCCCTTTATGCTCCAGATAGATGGTTGATCCTTCTTTTGCTCATAATGACTCCAAAGTACCTAAATACTCAAAAGTAGACATAAGAGATGCAATTCCCAAGGAAAATAGCAAAGAAAGCATAAATACTAAATATAAAATTAGGTGTTTTACAACACCTATCAGTAAACGCAAACACATCTTGGTATTCGTGGAGTAACTTAATCATCCGTGACATTTCCTTTCCTTCCAAGTGCTTACTGATGCGCACGCAACGGGGGTTATCTTCCGAGCCAAGGTTTATTTACTCTAACCCATCGAGGGTTGGATCGACTTTTATCTTTTCCTTAGGCAAGTTTTCTATGATTTCTTCCTCTGAAGTAGGAACTTCTGAGCCTTCAACTACTGGGGTTGTGTCTGCGATTTCTTCGTCCGCTGATGACATAGAACAATCATGTTGGCAATGAGAGACTTCCCCGGATAATTGCTATAAGTGGTATACATGTCCACCTTCCGGCCGCGAGAAGCGTTTGAATTGGATATTCTTTGTTTCGGTTACTGCTCTCTTACTCCCCTGTGACAGGTCCCATCCGTGATGGACTGAACACTGACTTAGACTTTCCTTTTACTTCCTCTTCTGGCTGGAATTCTTGCCATTTAGGAAATGTTGTTAGATGCTCCGACTGCTCTCCTTGGTCTAAGACGTGTTGTGTATAGAAGACTGCATCAGCCATGTATGCTTCTTCCGACCAAATGGGTTGCTCGTGGCTGGAATCCGGAATTGCTTTCCTCCAATATTAGTCTTAACACACTGATGATACGTCGATGCTACTACTTTGTGATTCAGGAGCCATCCTCGCCCGAGTAATACATGGAATGTGGTATCATCCTCAAGCACGTAAAAGGGGGTGAGTGCTCTGATAGGTCTGATCTTCATCATCGATTGTTGATGAGTCTGTCCCCCAAATCCTCTCACAGTTGTTTCACGCATCTTAATTGTTGTCCACGACACTCCCAGGGACTCCAACGTGTGTAGTGAACTTAGGTTGAGGGAGGCCCCGCCGTCTATGAAAGCTCGCTTGAGAGGTTGTTTGTTAATAAAAGTTGTCAGGTATAAGGGGCGAAGGTGCTCTCCAGGGTAACATATATCTTCATCCGTGAAGGTGATGGCCTCCTTAGGTATCGGATTGTACGCCTTTCCAGATGCAATCGCAGTGATAGCCTTGGATGCTTCACGGACTTGGTTTTCACTAAAACCCAGAGAGTCGAAGAACTATTGAGCCAAAACAGTTTGAGCGAACTTGCTAGCAATTCCATTCATATCCGGAAAGGTTGTTGTCTCAGAAACTTCACATACTTCTTCATCAGTAGGGTCATGCGAGATCACCATAAATTGATGCTAAGGAAGTGGATCGTTCTTAATGCTTTGCTCTCCTATCTCCAACTCGCCTCTGGCTCGCTTATTTGCACAATGTACCGGAGGGAGTAACATTCCACGATCGGGTGGTGAACTCGCCTATGGTAGTGGCAATATCGCTCGTGCGTCTTATCTGTTGCGGTAGGCTCTGCGGACACGGGTGGTAGAGTTTCTTCCTTGTTCGATACCCATTGTTCTAGAAGTCCTATTATCTGCTCTTTACTGCACGGCAAAGGCGGTGGCAGATTGGATCTTCCTCCATCCGTTCTTCCTCCCCTTCTTCCAGACCATCCTCCACGATAATAGCTAAAAGCAGCCCCACCTTTCCCTCTTTCACTTCCTTGATCATTAAAGGTTGGCGCGTACGCAACTTGGACAGAATGTTGTTGCCAAGTGTGTCCGCCCGCTCCAGAGTTCATGACGTCCTCACAATCTGATATCCGGTCTGCAACCTCTTCTACTTCCACAAAGGTTTGAAATTTGAAATTCGTCAGATTTAGCCGGAAAACAGCATCCATTCCTATGATGCAGATTTCCACTAAGCGCTCTTCCGTAATATCCTCATGGCATTCTAACGTGAAATCTCGGAAACGAGTAATGTATTTGCCGATCTCCTCTCCTACCCGCTGGGTGCACCTTCCTAAATCTATGGTTGTGACCCTTCTTTGGGCAGAGTAAAATTTCTTCAAGAAAAGTTGTACCATAGCGGACCATGAGATGATACTTCCGGGTTTCAAGTTGTCATACCTGGTAAAAGCATTGTCTGTCAGCGACTTTGGGAATTCCCGCATGCAAAGGCTTTCATCCTGAGCGTAAGCATTCATAGCTGATATGAAGCGACTTACATGTTCTCGCGCATTCCATTTCCTCCCTATGTTTTGAACTTTGGCGATGTATAATCCTCCGGATTTAAATAGTCAGCAACTTCTACGGAGTATGGTGGTTCCAGCGAATCATAGGCATCATGCTTTGTCACTCGGTAATTAGTTTCTAAGTATTTCGCAATCGGGTCTTCTGGCATACCCGGGATAGTATTTTTAGCGCTGACCTCCTGGAAGTTGTTACATTTTGCTCTCTTGCTCGCTTTAGGAGTCCGCGCAATTCCCGCTGCCTTTTGATAGATGCGTCTAACTCCTCTTGAATTTCAGACATTTCTGGCTCGCTCGTCTCAGCTGTGGATTTTTCTTTAGGAATCTCTCCTTTCTTCTGAGACGTTCCTGCACCCTGGGATGCTCCTGCTCCTTGCACAATGGGTGTAGTAACCACTGCGTGGAAGCGTATCTCATCATCACTCTCGTCGTGCACGTCTTCTATAGAAACATGATCCGGATTCGGGAGTCCTCCGCCCACTGGTACTTCCTGGCTCGCATTTGGGAGTATCATGCTGGAAAATAGGCTAAGAACCTCCCACTGTCGTCGCAATGTTGACAGGGTAAAACGTGGGAAGGAGGAACTATCCCTAATCACAGAAAGTACTCCCAAGGTGTAGAGAATTTATGGGAAGTAATGGTGGGTTAATGATATCTCAATAAGTGTGCCCCCCTTTCCCCTTTTATAGTGACCATCTTATAGATAAGTGCCCATAAGATTAACATATTACTAAACTACCATTTCCCTTTCCTTAAGTTAATACCAAACCCTAAGAGGCTTTCTTCTTGGGCTA
This sequence comes from Papaver armeniacum, assembly GCA_023531295.1. Taxonomy (NCBI): domain Eukaryota; kingdom Viridiplantae; phylum Streptophyta; class Magnoliopsida; order Ranunculales; family Papaveraceae; genus Papaver; species Papaver armeniacum. Next base: position 16,770 of record JAJJWW010002729.1, on the reverse strand, counting down.
AATCCCAATTGACTTAACATACTCTTGGATGGACTAGAGCTATCATAATGGGTTAGGCCTAGTCCCCTAGTCTCTCCATCCTAAAAGGGGACCTTTGATAGGTTAAGGGGCTATCTATTTTAGGATTGGTTATTTTCATGTATCAACAGTCTCTTGTATCCATGGAAATTTTTTCCATACACTCTTTTTACACCCGCGATCGTTATTTGAAGAGTGGTAAATTTATCGTAAATATAACGATACTAATCATTCCTTTAGTTCCAAAATTCTCACTTATTTGCATATTCTTCCAGCACCTAATGGATCATTAGATCCCGAAAGAACGGTAGTTTGGAAAAACGCCAGAGTAACTGGCAAAATACTTACATTTTTTATTGTTTGTAAAGAACAAGTATCGGATGTTCAATACTTTATAATCATGTGTGATACATAAATAAAGCATGTATTAAGACGTATAGTGATAGTGATCCATCAATATATCTCATATCTTCATGCAAGTCAAAGCTTGGAGTATACATATCGGATTAAAATAAGCATATATGAAGCTTAAAATTAATTAAATGTCGCGGGAGAACATGAATGATTAATTTTGACGGGATGAGAGATACCTTAAGGACCACAATTGATACGACTGGGCAAGTAGATTGAAAGAAACTTATTTTATTTTATTTTCGAAAAAAGAGGCTAGCCTCCAACTTTATTGATAATAAACCGATTTGAAATCGGATGAGTTACAGGACTGGCCCAAGAGTTTTTAGCAGACTTTAAAGTTACAACAAGATTTACATACAATAACCAGACTCACCAAACCACATACAATTTCAGACTCACCAAACCACATACAATTTCAGACCCATAAACAGAGATGCAGATCATAATTTGAAGAAGACATCTAACCATTTCATACCAATTCCTAAGTAACATGATAGGTTTAAATGATCCAGTTTGGGTTGAGATTAACTCTTCCAAACTACTTAACAAATCTACATATAGCATAGGTGTTAGGATCCGTAGATCCAACCATTTTTCAGGTTTTTTTCTTCAAAAGACCAGTAACATAAATGAAAATGGTATATTAGAATCCATAGATTCCACCAATAGCCATGGTTTTCAAGGTGATACAAGTAGCAAAGATAACCAAAATCGGTTTTCTTGAGGCGAAATCGGGTTGAATCGGTCTGAAGCTTCACATGAATCGGTTTTCTGCATCCATTTGTTGCTGGTGTCTTTGTTTTTGATAGTGTCTTTGGTGTCTTAGTTGTTGCTGGTGTCTTATTTGTTGTTGGTGTCTCAGTTGAAGATCTTGTTGCTGATGTTAGAGGTCCATTCATAAGCATATCAGAAGCAGATGAAGAAGAGGAAGATGGGGTTGTTGAAGCTATTACTGATGGAGATTTTGACTTTGATACTTTGTTTTTGTTGCTGCTATTTCAATCACAGATGAAGAAGATGGTCTTCAGATTTACAACCCTTTGCTGCAATTAAAAAATAACACACAAGAACTAGCAGTGGTGAAAGATTACAGCAAAAACCAAAAATACACCCAGATCCAGAAAATCCCAAGATTAAAATTTGAAATACAAAGAAAATTAAAGGTAAAGTAAACTAAATCTGAATCTGCAACTAACAAAACACCACTCAAGAGATCAGGGAGTGAGAAGATTAGAAGCAAGAGAAAACCCTAAATCTAGAAAACCCTAGATAAAAAACTGAAATACAAAGAAATACAGATGAAAAATACTAAATCTACATCTAATCGATTAAGATAAACAATATGAGAAGGATTAAAGAAGGTTGATCTGCTCAGATCGGCTCCAAGGGAGCCGATCTGAGCAAGAGGAGATTTAGAATTTTTGTGTTTCTGGTATTTTTGAGAGAGGTTGAAAGAAACTTAGTGCGTATAAAAGACTGAAATACAAATAAAACCCTAAATCTAGAAAACCCTAGATAAAAGACTGAAATACAAAGAAATACAGATGAAAAATACTAAATCTACAGCTAACAGATTAAGATAAACAAGATGAGAAGGATTAAAGAAGGTTGATCTGCTCAGATCGGCTCCAAGGGAGCCGATCTGAGCAGGAGGAGATTTAGAATTTTTGTGTTTCTGGTATTTTTGAGAGGAGATTGAAAGAAACTTAGTGCGTATAATTAATTACATGATGATGTCCAACTTGTTCATTCTTGTTTTATTAAGATTGTACCATAAATTAATTATTATTTTTTGATGCAAGTATGTACTATCTGATGATGAACTCTAATTCTATATTTTTCAATCTACACGATATATACCATGAAAGGGAGACAAAAGAATATTATAATTAAATATTTTGATTACAGAGACACCATTTTTCTAAAAATACATTAAGGGCAGTTCACCACTTCAGTGACCAAGCAATATTTATCAATATTATTTTATCTTCTAATATAAAATATTCAAAATAAACCCATACAAGAGATAAACCAGAATTTACATGGCGGTTGTTGTATTTATTTTTCAGTGTAATGTGTCTTGTCAAACGGGCCAAGTTGGACTGCCAGGCTCATTTATATAGTCATCCCAGGCCTAATCATTAGGGTCAAAAAATATATTCCCCCAAATATTCTTAAGCATAATTGTTCAACAGTTTTAAAAAAATCCCGAAGTTAAACGAGCTCGGTCAGGAAGCAATCCTAAATGAGTGACTTACCGAGAGATATTAAATGGATAATACAGTGATATTGTGAAAAATTATACATCGCATGACCCACTCATTTAGCAATTTGGCACATTATTGGCTAATATATGTGTACGTGGTCGTATCATTACAAAATAGTATTAGAGGCACCGACACATCACATGTGCCAAATTGAGGGTCAGGTAACACCGAAGATAGCTCTGTTTTATGGTGCTGGGATTGCGACACCGCTTTTTCAGCTAAATATGTCCAACAAAACCTTGGAATGCATGACACAATTGATTATAAGTAGACATTCATGGTATATAATCAACTACGGTTTTGAGGCTCAGTGGCTTCTAAGTTTAAAAAAATCCTAAAGTTAATCAAGCCTGGGATAGGACCAATCATAGAATGAGTGATACGATAACATGATAAGTGCATAAATGACCTTATTTTAATGCCGGATTTATGCACTTATTTGTTAATTTTCATGTACATAGTGTAGTGTTACCTTTGTATTCTACTTTGTCTCAATAGGTTGAATCATCCTAGAGGATTCAAAAGACATTTAAATTATGCGATGAATTGAAGATCAAATAATTAAGAGGAATACCATCCACTAACAATCGTAGTTTAGTTACCGTCTCAGATTTAGTTGTTATAAAACTTCAACAACTGAAAAGATGTAGTTGTTGTGCACTTACAAAAAGGATCCCTGAACTAATCTTTCAGGTTTTGAAACCAGGATCTTACATTATGTGTTATGTGATAACAAATCTTCATGAGAAACTAGAAAAATGGTTTTGAAATCAAAAAACCAATTTGTTACATAACTTGCTACGTGACACAATGCATTCAAAAGATTCGAGAATAAAAGCTTTGAAACCTAACTTCATGGTTTCAAAACGTAGACCATAGACACTGTTAGAGCACTGCTCGGTCGAACTCTCATGCGTTGTTATCTCAAGCATGTTTGTCAATGTTAGTGATCAAAACTATAAGTCTTGATTTCTAGTCTACTATAGCTAAGTCTCGGACTAGGATAGAAAGTGAAGTTGAGCTCAAGAACTCCATGGCGATCATCATACAAGACGAAGAACTACTCAAGGAACTGGTGGAACTTCATCGACTAAAATGTATGTGGAGACTTGAACTTATCTATCACTCAAAAGTCTATCTACTATATCTCTTATCTTGAGACAAAAGTCGTTTTGCTATATAGATTTTGATTATACACATTTGCTATTTCGAGTCGAGTTTATCTCGCTTATCTATTTCTCGAAATATGTGTTGGTAAGCTTTCACTTTGGACAAGTTCATCTTTACCTAGTGACGAAAGTCATGTTATGTTTCAATCACTTTGAAAATGGCTTTGACGAAAAATGGTTTGTGAATAACAACTATATAACGTCCTATAAGAATGTTTCAATGATTGAAATGAGAGTTTAGATTATATAACCATTGTTGGATATAAGCATTGTGTGGAAACGCATACATGTATAAGTCCTTATTCCTTGAACCAAAGTATGCTTAATTTGTTGATCAGGAAAACCGGAACAAGAGTCCGCGAACCCAGTCCGCGTACTGTCGGAGGTTCTCTTCCCGATAAAATCTGCTGGAGTTTGTAAACTTGTTACAAACTTATTCTAGGTACTTAATTCCGCGTACTTAGGTTGGTTATATTATAAAAATGATTATTCGTGAACTTATATTTATATTAACTAAGGAATGAAAATTTTCAAACCGTGGCTATAAAGTTCATGAATCGATTCGAGTGAACCAAATCGTTTTTGCTTCGATTGTGTCTTGTATACTTCTATAAGATCTAAGCAATTGAACAACTCTCTAACTAGTTCATTTGAGTCATTTGAACTAGTTATGGTGAAGAAGAATATGGTTAATATGAAAGTGCTCATATGGCTAACCATTTGGTTAACTACTGTTGAACCAAAAAATGTACATGTTTGGGTACGGTTACACAAACCTAAAAACGTGCATTTCATTTGTGTGTAACAAGCTAAGTTTTCGATCTAACGGTTGAAATATATTAGCTTGAATCTAATCGAGTTTTCATCTAACGGTGAATATTGAATGCTTTGTTACTAAGCTAACATTGATTGCAAACCCTGATTTGAAAGACTATATAAGGGAACTCTAGCAACTGGGAAACCTAATCCCCACACCTCCTGTGTGATACTAGTTGTATAAGCTAGAGTCGATTCTCCTTTAACCTTAGGTTTCTACCGAGACCCTGTAGGTTAACGACTTGAAGACTTCATTGGGATTGTGAAGCCAGACCGATACTACTTTCTTGTAGTTGTGTGATCTGATCTTGTTGTTTCTATCGTATTGAGTACAATCGTAACGATTTGCTTGAGATTGATATCTCCGATAGGCAACATATAAAAGTAATCACAAACACCTTCGTCTCATTGTTTGTGATTCCACAATATTTTCTTTCGCCGTGTCGATTAAGATTATTGTGAGGTGATTGATAATACGAGGCTGTTCTTCGGGAATATAAGTCTGGGTTATCAATTGGTTCCTGTTCACCTTGATTTATCAAAAGACGGAACAAAACTCGTAGGTATTTCTGTGGGAGACATATTTATCTATTACCATAGACTTTTGATAGGTGTGATAAACACCTAGATTTATATCTATTGTTTATGCTTTCTTTGCGAGTTTTCATGTAAATTATGTATCTTATGTGTGATTTTGAGTTATTTAGGTACTTTGGAGTCATTATGAGCAAAATAATAAGAAATTAGCCATTTGGAGCGAAAAGGGGCAAAAAGGTCAATTCACATGGGAGCTATACTTGGAGCGGGCTAAGGTGTGCGAGAAGGAGGTGAAGAATGAACTGTCAGTTCCTCAAAACTAACAGTTTTGTTGAGAAATGAATTAGACTGTCGGTTATCTGAAACCGACAAGCCTTGTATGGGTTGGTTGGCCCTTATCCACTCTACCAGGGTGGTTTTATCCACATTCATTCCTACACGACCTAAAACTCAGAGTCTCTCTTATCATATTGTTCACCTGAAATGAATTTGAGAGAGAGGAAAGGGAGGCGCATTTCTGAGTCGATTTCCATCTGAAATTGAGAAGATGAAGCTGGTTCTGAACCGAAATTGAGGCAGAGACGAAGAATTGAAACTGATAAAAGAGATGAGTCTCTGTGATTGTTCGATTGAGGAGATTCAAGGGTTTTTAATATCGGAATGGAGAGAACAATAAGACGATTGAGCTGTTGATTCGAATTATGGAAGACATGGAGTCTGCCCTAATTTGTGCTGCTGTCGAATTAAAGATGTTCTTGAAGATGGGTTCTGCTTGACAATTGCAGGAAGAAGGAACTGGAGATGGTGAACACTGGAAGTTCAGAAGAAAGTGAAGTTCGATTTGGAAGAATGGGTTTATGTTGGATTCAAGTTTAAATCAATTTTGGTTTCGATCAGTGATGATTGAAGCAGTGAGGGAGATCGAGAAATGGAATTTCAGGTGGAGATTGGTTGTGCTTGATGAACAGTTGAAGGTGTTGTTGCTGATGAGACTATAGAGTTGGTGGTACTGGTATGGTGGTGTGGCAGTATTAGGTATGAAGTACAGTGGTTGATGCAGTTGAAATGGATTAACAGCTGCAACTAGGTGGTTGAGAGTATTGCAGTCAAGTCAGGTTCAGTTGCAGGGAAGCAGAAGTGGCTCAAGGTGGTGGTACAAGTTTTATGAGTAGTTGCAGCATTGAAATGTGAAGGAAGAATACAGAGCTGAGGAAGTGCTGGGATGCAAGGAATGGTGTGCTGCCTAATGTGCAAGGCTGGTTCTGGTGGAGTTGCATCTACAGTGCGAAATGGTGCATTAGTTGTGTATGAAATAGCAGGGTGTTGGTGGCCTGAATATCAAGAATTGAGTTGTAGGAATAGATAGCAGCTGCAATTGAAATCTCCAGGCAATGGATGTTGTGAGAGTTTGAGTCGCAGCTGCAGACTAGTGTTGACGCAGCACGAAAATGGCTTGGATGGTTGTGAGCTGAAGTTGAGATGGCAAGAACCTGACCAGTTGAAGCTATTCATTGCAGTTGAGTTGGCCATGAAAGAAAATGGAACTCAGGGAGCTGATCGAGATTGAGAGATGTTCACAGTTTAAGACAAGATTTTATTGTTGTGGGAGATTACCAAGGAGAAGTGGAGGTGATGATGTTGTTCAACTGGGTTTGAGTATATGGTTGTAGATGAATAAGACACGGATGGAACAAATATGTTGTTGGTGACTGAGATGAATGAGGAGGAGATGATGGCATGGCAACGACGATGGTGATTGGCTGCAGCGGACTGAGAATAGATACTCTGAAGTCGAAAGAAAACGGAAATGGAGAAGGTGTCGATGTGTGATTGACGATGGAGCTCGAGTTGACTGTTGTACATGGAAGATGGCAGTGGATAATAATGAGGAGTTGCAGCTGGAACGGACAAAGTTTGGCAGCAAAGATGGTTGGCTATGAACGGCTGCAGATAAGAAGCTATGGCAAGTGAATGAAGTTACAGCTGCTGAGACTACAGAAAGAAGCTACAAGTGGTGTTTGAATTGAGTTCATGTGCAATGGACTGTGTGTGTGTGTGTGTTGTGCGAAAATGCAGGTGCTGCGGATATGGTCTGATACAAGTTGGAAAGGAACTGAAGCTGCAACTGCCAGTAAGCAGTGAAGGCATTGGTAGTGATGCTGAGAAGCTTGAGCTGTGATGAAGAGGACGATGGTGATGAGACTGAGGAGATGGAATTAGAAAAGATAGTTAATTTACAGGTTCTTGGCAGCCAGTTGCAGAACAACAGAAGTGGTTCGAGATGGTGGAAATTATGAATGGATTTGTGTTGTTGCTGTAGAAGGCAGTGAGAAGATGATTATGGCCTGCTTGGAATCAACAAACCACAGTTGTTGTTGCTGTATTGGGTATGTGTGGAATGATCGAATTGCAGAGATTACAAGGAAAGGTGGTGTTGAATATATGAATGCTTGAAGTGTTAGGATTTAAATGCAGTGAATGTATGCAGAAAAGGATATGAAAATAGGCGGAATTAGGCCTGGAAACAGTGAGATTACAGCCAGAACTCTGCTTGGATTTCAGTTGGATGAGTTGACTCAGTGAGCAGGTCCAAGTCACCTGTCCGGTTTGATCAGGAGAAGAACTTGGACTTTCTTAATGGGCTTGGCTAATGAATTGTCGACTTTTGGCAGTGGGCTAGTATGAAAAGAAAGGCAGAGAAAGATTATAAAAGGGGATCTCTATTCTAAAAATAAAAGTTCTTCTACTTCTACTTTTGTTTTCTAGGGTTTAGAAATATGATAGGTTTTCTCTTCCTTCTTGTTATTAACTCCATGAATTTGAGTACCTAGTTTTCTTTTGGTTATGGATAAAGTTGATTTCACATAACATGAATCCTTGTTTAATATATTAGTTTTGTCTCAATATTATCGTTTATGTTTCACTATTAATATTGTTATTTGATTTGAATGCTTGTTTGGTCGAGTCTAGAATCGATTGAGTATGTTTTCATATCTATTGCTAGATTAGAATTTATTATACGCAAAAGTGATAAATTTCTGATTGCAAGTAGCATAATTGTGAATATTGCTTGTAGTGATACATCCTAGTAGTCACAAGTGAATCATAACCTTTGTTAAATCGGATTAGTGCTTTTACACGTTCGATTGCTTTGATTGGCCTGATTTCATAGAATTTAATGCATCTAGGGAATTAAACTTGATTAGTGCTTTTACACGTTAGGTTGCTCTCTTAGATAGAATTCATACTCGCATCTTTAAATGCGTTTGTTGATGATAAAAGGAAATTATCGGGATATTCTTGCGATCAAGGTATCCTAGGGCCTTTGATAAGGTAGAGATTAAATATCAATTCTAGTTATTAAGATAAGAACATGTTAGTGAATGGAAACGACATCCTTAACCAATGCTTTCACATCTTCGAATTTATTTGTTTACTTTTCTTTATTTTGCTTTTATTTTATTTTAATATATAAAAATCAGAAATCCTCCCTTTGTTTATATAAGAAATCGAAACAAACGACAACCTAGACCTCTCTGTGGGAACGATCCTTTCTTGCCCTTGCTTCATAATATATTTAGAGTAGTAAGAAAGTGAAATTATTTTTTCTCGGCTGACAACCGATCAAATTTTGGCGCCGCTGCCGGGGAGGCAGTGGTTGTCACTTGTTTTTGGTTTCTTATTTTTGTTTTTAGTTTGTTTCTTATTTTTGTTTTTCTTATTTTCTGTTTTTTAACCTTGGTTTGAGAACTCTTGTTTCAGGTACCTATTATGGAAGGAGCATATTGGAACAATGGATACGGTTTTCAACCTCCTCAACACTATGACGATTGCCCACCACCTATGGGATACGATCGAAACCAATTTATTGGCTATGATCAATATCCAAGAGCTTATGGTGATTTTCATACATACCAACAACAACCTTGTAGTGGGTATGTAAGTCAAGCACCTAGGTGGGACAATTCTACTTCCAATTTGCTTTATCCGAGATGTATGAGTGCTATAATTGGACTAGACCAACTTGACAGTGATAAAGGGAACGTCACACAAACCAATTTCTGCAACACTTTTTCTTACCCGACTCCGGATCGTAGTTATGATCATTCACCCATTCAAAGGGAAGAGTCATGGGAAAGAGAACCTATTGTAGCCAATGATGGTAAGCGTGTGAACGTTAGAAAACTTGCACAGAAATTATACAAGTTGGAAGATGATGGATCCTCGTAAGAGCTTGTCGATGAAATTAGCAGGACCATTCATATGGAGCTTAAACGACGTCGTGATAAAGGTTGGGAAACCGACGACATTCTGATTTCGGTGAGTCTGAAAATGAAGATGGTTGTGTTGAAAAGGACCAACCTTTAGAGATATTTGATGACACTAGTGTAGTGGACTCAACTCTTCATCTTTATAATGATCAAGCACCCATTCAAAAGGTACATGAGTATGATGAAACTAGTATTTTACAGAATTTCGTTGCAACAAGGTTTGAATCTAATGAAGACGAAGAGGAATATGTTGACACTTGTGTAGATTACTCAAGCATTGATATTTATGATGATCAAGAGCCTATTCAAAGGGTGGAGCTTGAGGATGATGCATTTGTGAGTCTTCTAAAAAAGTTCCTTATAGCGAAATTTGGAGCCGCAAGAGAGTATGTGCCTTACAACAAAGAGGAGTGTGTTGAGAATGAAACCGATATGACCAATATTGTGGAAGACCCAATTGAGCTTGCAAAGGATTGTAACAAAGATGTTGATGTCGAAACTATAGTTGAGGCAGAAACGGTCGAAGAATGTTTGCAAGGTTTGGTAGAGGACCACGATGTGCAAGAGGTAACTAACTCACTTGAATTGTATAAGGATGAAGAGGATACCATAACACAAGAGATTGTGATAGGTTTGTCTAACCCTTTGCATATTGATTCTTCTCTTTTACCTCATATTGGCTTGAATATATGTGCTTCGAGAATATTGTTAAATAACTTTATTTCTCGATATCCGCCATTAGAAACATTTGATTCTCATACTATGCAAGTTTTCAAAGAAGAAACCATAGAAGTTCCTGAATTTTATGTTCTTTATACAATTCCAAGTGTGGCATGGGCTCAAGCTATCCATCTCCGACCCACGACCCGGATCCAAGCCCGTATCATTTGAGCCATTAGATTTGCTCCGTCTAGATCCGATGGTCATCCTTCATGTACATCGAACCACAGATGTACTCGCCCAAATGGAATCACCCGACTTATATCTTGAGCCATTCGTATCTCTCCCACGCATCCGACGCCGCCGCACCACTCACATCAAATCTTGATGCACCGCTTCACACCACAACACCTATATAAACTCCCATTAACCCAAAACCTAATTCATTTCTCTTCTCCTCACCCGACAACACTGTAGAGCGTAGCTCGCTCCTCTAAACTCCACCCCTTCTTCCCGACCGACCAATCTCGTACATCACCACCACCTCCATCACTTGTCGGCGACAACCACAAGAGCGCAACGAGACCACCTCTCCGCCTCCCTCTATTTCTCTCATAGTCTCTTCCCTAGAGGCTAAGTGAGAAATAGAAAGAGAAGAGGGTTAGGGTTAGGCTTTCTCGAGGCGAGAGGAAGGGAACATCGATCGAGAGATGGTGACAAAGTGGAGGACGATTGAGCGACGTGGGTGAGAGTTTTATTTTAATGTTGATTTCGATTTTAGAGAATTAGGGTTTGAGGGTTAGGGTTTGTGTGCATGTATAAATAGAGGAGGATGAATCGTGTTTGTGGGTTACGCCCAGGCTAGCCAGTGCTTCATTTAGTTTTGTTCTTGTTGTTTAGATGTTTTAATTCAAAGTGTTAGGGTTTGAGATGAAACCCTAGTTCATGATTCTGCTATTCAACTATAATTGATGTGTTTTTGCATGCTTAAAGTTTAAGAGAAATTCAATTTAAACATCTCAATGTCTTCTCACAATGAATGTCAAGCATCCATTGTAGTTAGGATAACATTGTGTCTTTAGTATGTTTCGGCTCATGCTTTAACCGACATTGCTATTTCTTTGATTATGTGTGCTTAACTAGACATGTAATGCTCCGAGTAGCACCTTTTAGGCGATAATTGATCATCCACCTGGTGAAACTCCTTAGGTATATGGTAGCTGACACACTTCCTTTACTTGTATTAGGAACAAGAATTCTCAATTTAGTTGAAGCTCATAATCGGAACTAGAGGTGGATTTGATAACCCAAGCACTCCTCGTCACTATCTTTTACCTTAGTTTAGGTTCATTGTCATTTCAACCTCGATCGCTTCGACACCAACAATACCGTGTTACATTACCTTCACTTGAAATCCGCTTTTAAGCCATTGATCACATTTAGAGCACCACAAGTCTCCGTGGTTCGGCCGTACTAGCGTCTCCGATAGACGCCGTGCACTTACGGTATTACCGTAGGCCGTAAAATTTACCCATCTTCAAGGCCTACCAAGTTTTTGGCGCGTTCTTAGGGGACTTGGCGTGTGCCCTGTTGAATATTGGCTCGCTTTGCGATTTCCATCCTATCCCCGTATATATTCATTTACATTTTTTGCTTTGTAACACCCGTCTTAGTATAGTTTAGTTAAGCTTTATCTTTGAATTTTATTGTCAATACATACTTTGCATTATAGTCTAATTTCATCTACCATTTGCATCTTTGCATCTAGTGCATATTTCCTTGCATTGTAGTCTTGCATTATTAGTACAACTTTGTATAACTTAGATTTTCTTTTACTCTTGTAATTCCATTTATATCATGCTTGCCCATTACATTATCTTAGTCACTTGTACCCTCATTTCCCCCGTGACAAAGTAACCAATTTTATCACATCAGTGCCCATTTGGAGACTTTCAAGCTTATGCCGTTGACCTTGTTCATTAGCTTTGCCTTAACTCCGCACATCCTAGAAAACTAAAATTCTTTGTTGAGGCTGCGGTACTTGCCGAGCTTGTTGTGTTGCTGTGTTTGCCGAGCGGTTGAGCTGCTAAGCAAGCCTAAGAGGCCAAGGAAAAGCGCAGGGGCCCGAGCATCCACTTTCGCGAACCTAGTAAGTCACCCGCCCCAAATCTTGGGCATAGTTGCAAAGAAGACACGGCCATCTTGGCTGCACGGGTTGGTTACTCCACCCGCAATTTCCATTTTGAATGCTAAGCCGCCATGTGTGCATGCTCTCAAAATCTGCGCCTGTGCACATCCGAGTTGAGAATATAATCTCGCTTGATCTGTACCATAATTGTTAAACTCAACTGTTTTGTATCTGCCTTGCCAGTTGTAGGATCATAATCTCGCAATGTACAAAGCTCGCGGGATTAATAAACAACGATGTCGCGAGGAAGTCGCAGATAGATAAGATAAACGACGCAATAAATAACGACAGGCAAAACATAAAGAAGACATGAGACTGAGAGGTTAAGAAGTGTCGCGAGAGCAAATGTTTGTGCATCTGCGACACTTGCGAGACATTCCCAGAAAATAAAGGGAGCTTAGTCATCATCCACTATGTATTACCCTATATAAAGGGTTAAATAGATCATTAGAGAGGGAGATCTCGGGGAAGTTGTTGGGCAAGTCATTAGGAGAGAAAGTTTAAGAGTGTATTAATTTCTAAGTGTAATTCTATTTCCTTGTGTAAACAATTCATGAATTCAATCAATAAATACTCTTGATCTTACATCTTTCAATGGGTTAAATAAGGAAAATCGAGTAAGGGGTGTAGTGTGGGATTTCCTGCTACTACATATGCGCTAGAAACAGAGGACGAAGCGATGATTGGAGAAATTGGAAAGAATTTGGATTAACAGAAAGAGAAGAGATTTGGAAAAGATACTCAAGAATTCATTGAAAAGAAAGATGGCTAGAAGAAGAAATGTACAAGAGCAACCAACGATTGTAAGAAGAAGTGGGAGACTTGCTGAGAAAGGAGGAATGAAACAGGAGAATCGTCAAGGATGAATATGAGAAATGATGGAGAAGATCAAAACCAACACCGATCTCCCCGGAGCAAACGCGGGTGTGGATTATGACAGAGTGAGTGTACATACTGAGGTCCGATTACGAAGATGAGAGGGAAGAGGAGCGGCGAGCAGTGAACAATGGACAAGGAGGAGGCGAACAAGGGTGAATGGAGAAATGAATCCGGGAAACGAAGAAATGGCAGCGTTAGAAAGATTGAGACAAACAATACACGAAGAGACGATTAGAAGCGAGAGGGAGCGAGCAAACTTGACAAGACAAAATCATGAATTGAGGATGGAAAATATGAGATTGCAAAGTAGGAGATCTAGAAGTAGCGTGAGATCAAGTTCAAGATCGAATAGAGAAGAAAGAAGGAGAGTTCTACCAACGTGTACCAGGAAGAAACACAAAATCCGAATACAGAGCATGGCGAGAGAAGTGGGGAAATAGAAGATCGTTATATCCCTCACCAAAATCTTCAAAATGAGCGGAATAGGGAAAATCAAGGAAACATGCAACTCCAAGAACCGAATGACCCAGTGTGAAGGAGAATAATCTTGCATGGGAGAGAAAATTGAGAAGAAAACCGAGAGATCGAGGATGACATTGAGAGACACACTACATTGAACAAGCGACTAGCTCGCGAAAGAGAAAGAATAAGAGCGAAATGGAAAATCAAGAGATGGAAGAAGCAATCCCGCGGGAATAACCATGACAACCGCGAGAGAAGGAGGGGAACAAAATCGTACCAATAGAAATATTAACGAAGAATATGAGAGGGTGCAGATGATGAGAGCCGAGAGGGGCAACCAAGAAGAGAACAACCGATACAATGGCGTGCGGGTTGACGAAAGAGACGAAGAAGAGCGTCGCGGGAAAGAAGAGGAGAAAATAACGAGCGGGGAAGGTCAAAATAGGCACGAGCGAAGAAGGAGAGAAGCAGAGCTAAAAAAGACCAGTAGAATCAAATTCGAGGCAAATGAACAAATCTTAAGAATCGGTTGAAATGAGAGGATTGCTTGAATAGTAGAAGGGAAGGAGGAAGGAGACGGTTAGACAGAAGCCATCGCAGAAGCCGCGAAGAATCCCTTCACGCTAGAAGCAGAGATGGGAGAATACCTCCTAAGTGCAATCTACCCGCATTAACCAACATCTTTGATGGAACAACTTTTTGTGCGATACAACATATTAAGGCTTATATGAGATGTATGTTACAATGGGAGAATCATGATGCCATATTGTGCAAATATTTCGCGTCAAGCAATAGGAGAAGCATTAAAGTGGTTTGAAGGTCTACCAAGGAACACAATCACATCATTTAACCATTTACAAGCCACATTCTGGAGGCATACATAAGTAACAACTCTTCGCGACCCGGGTATTGAAGATGTGTTCGGGTTGAAACAAAGGGTTGGCGAGAGCTTAAGGCGATTGACAATAAGATAGAGGACCATGTGCAGCGAAATGGCAGGACGGGTTGAGGAAAGATATCTCATACTCTCATTTTGTGAATGCTCTCTTCGCGACTAACTTGTTATACATTCAAATTTTTAGAATCAAAAATACAATCACGATGGCGGAAAGCTGCACAGAATTACAGAAGAATATATTGCCTTAGAAGAAAGACAGAATGAAATGAATTCTTATCCAAATCAACACAAACTCGAATGCTGCGAACGCAAGACTTGTTACCTCAATTCATAAACACTGTAGTAGCAGGAAATCCCACACTACACCCCTCACTATATTTTGGTTAATTAGTTCATTGAAAGTTGTAAAATTGAGAATGTTTATTGATTAATCTCATGAGTTGTTTACACAGGAAAAGTAGAATTACACTTAACGAGTAAAACACTCTTAAACTTTCTCTCTCCTAATGACTTGCCCAACAATTCCAAAAAGATATCTCTCTACAATGACTCACTTAGCCCTTTATATAGGGTAATACACGGTGGATGACATGACTAATCTATCCTTTTATTTCGGAAATGTTCATGCAAGTGTCGCAGATGTACAATCATTTACTCTCGCGACACTTCTTAACCCTCGCCCGGAGTTCCATGTCTTTCTCATGTTTTGTGTGTCGTTATTCACCGCGTCATTTATTTTAGCTATCGAGCTGCGGCGCTCATGACATCGTTGTTTATTAACCCAGCGAGCCCCCGCACGTTGCGATATTATGATCCTACATCTTGCCTCTTTTTCCTTGAATATTGCTTGAAGAGCGGTTTTTAAGGAAAAATCTGTTGTTGTAATAATCTTTGGTCTTTGCTGACGAAGGAACGAGCGAAAGAATACGGACTTGAAAAGTACGTGGACTTGCCTCATTCTTTTGCGAAGTTCAAGTTTTGCATCTCCCCCTGTCTCTCCTCATACTTTTCTTGCGAAGGAAGAATATCATGAGAGCGATTCTTTTGATTTGCCGCGATTCATCTTTATATGTTTCAACTCCATTACCGCTTTTTGACCATTAAAGCCCTTTTTCTTCGACACGTCTCTTCCAACCGTTTATTCTTGACCGTTCATGTCTCTTCTCGCATTAAATGACCTCGTTTTTCTCGAGGATCTTTTTTCCTATATATAGTTTTCTTTTCCCCTCCTTTTCATTATTTATTTTCTCTACGCAACTTCTTTGATTTTCTCCCTTCCGCAATTTGCGCTCCTCTCATCGCAAATCTTCTCTTAAGTCTTTTCTAAAGCATCGATCTTAATCTTTAACCTCCCATCCATTCCCATACCGATAATGGTCGCCATTAGTCGTGCATACAAGGTTTCTTTGATGAAGTTCAAGAAGTTGCTCGAGAAGGGTTTCACTCTATCGACCATTCCTGATCAAGAACCTTCATCCATTCTTTCTGCAAAGCTTTTCTCTGATCATCAATGTGATGATCAAAAGATTATAGTCTCGCTCGGTCAGCTTCTCGCGGGACTTCCTATTCCCTTGTACAATCCTGAGTTGCCTTTATTTTATGAAATTTTGGCCCATGAAAAATTCTCTCAGTACATTTATCAATTAAATGGCGATTGTATTCGCGATGCTTGAGTTCGCGAACATGGTGCGGGCAAAGGATCTTTATACTCTAACTCGTCGTAAATCCCAAATTCGCAGACTTGAAATACTTTGAGAAATACACTCATGGAAAACTTTTTTTGAAAATTACTCGATGATAACTATGAGCGAATCAGAAATCTCATTTGCGTTACGCTGAAGAAAAAGGATAATGTCTCTGAGGATAAATTGCTCATGCAGGATATTGATTGGCACCGGGTAATAATACTACTCCTCGCCACTCCAAGATGAAAAATGGTGGGTTGTACCCTTGATTTTAAATGGTCCTTATATCGCGGGCCCGCACGTTCTTCTGCGAATCTCGGAGGAATCATCCTTGGGAATTCAAAATGGTCTGAGAAGAAGAAAGAGGTATGTTTCCGACTTCAAATTTGGCTTTAAGTAACTTTCTTTCTATGATTCTTTGAGTTTGTGAAATCTCTCGGATAGCCGGAGTTGAAGAAGCTACAAAAAGGATCCGTCGGAGGATACTCGACAATGCTCCGATCACA
>JAJJWW010002728.1:0-59032 GCA_023531295.1 Papaver armeniacum | reverse complement strand
TCGGTCACTCTCTGTGGAAGAGTGGCGGGCGGTCATTTCACCAAATTTCCAATCAATGCGCTCATGAACGGAGTCTCCTTTGTTTATCTTCTTCTTTGGCTTAAAATTTGTTTTTCCTTGATTTTCCTTTCCTTTAACCTTTCTTTGCCTTTTCTTAGTTGCGGTTTTGACTTAGTTGATATCCAAAACATGGAGACTTCTTTGTATAGATGGGGAAAAACGAGTTGCTGGTTTTTATGGAATTGAGGAGACGACCGTGCAGAGGAACATTCCTTGAACCGAGCGAACTGTCAAACCTCACACAGATGCACTGTAAGAAGTGAGTGCTTTGAATTCGAGAGATCAATCTGTAGTACTCCGGCCTAAACCAAGACAATGGTCGTTCCAGAGTAACTTAGGTCACAAGAGAGGATGGGTCGATCTATACGAGGGAAGCTGAGAAATGTGTGAGATCAATGGTGATCGAATATTGTAGGTGTGTTGTGTATTCTGAAATAATATAAGTTATGAATGAATGAATTTTGCTCTGTTGAGAGTAATTGCTCAGACGTTGAGTTGTTAATCTCGTGTTGTCCGTTTGACAAAAAATTCTCTTCTCTTCAACCATGATTCAGAGACTTATTTATATTGCTAGAATTGTAAACACCATGATCCCATGAAGTGTGACAGTTGATGGAATCAAAGAGTGGAGAAGTGGAAATCGTGTTAAAACTAGTTGCTCAACGTGCAGAGGCTTGGTCGATTTTCCATCCACTACTTTGTTAACTCTTTCAACTAATTGCACGACTTCCTCACATTCTCATTGTGTGTATGAACACACGTGCCGTAGACCGCCAGACCAAAACCCTAGTTAATATCCCCCATGTGACACGATTGATGTCTCATGATCGTGGAGTCTGCAAGGAAGACGTGTATTTAGTTAGTCAGTTGCTGACTTCATGGGATGATGAGTTCTTGTATTGTTGAGTCGAACATGATTTGAAAATGTTCTGAGACTCATGAATTGAACATGTCTGTTGAAACAGAGGTATAATGCATGGATGAACGTTGATAGTTAAGGAGAGCAAATATTGCTCATTCATGGATTGAGCAAATGTTGAATATTGATAGCATAACCAAATGAAATATTATTTAAAATACTAGCAACTTAGTCGAGTATAATTAAAAAAATGTTGATCATGGGATCGTCGTAAAATTATTAGCGTTTGAATCTGGAATTATGAACCTTGGACTCAAAACCCTAATTCGATCAATTGATGGTTTATTGAAAATTCACCACGGAGTGAAGGAGGGACCGGCTACATGGGATCATGGGTCAACCATGTAGCGCCCAGATGCTCAAGTGAGCAAATACTAAGGTCGCTTGAAGACTTGCCTATTTGTTGATGAAAAGACGATTAAATGCTGGTTTAATCATTTATTATTAAAATAATGCTCGTCTGAGCCTTAGGTGATATGACCTAATTAATTATGAAGAGATGAGGGACCTACCAAGGGGTCATTAAACCGGCCCTGAGTGGTCATGGGATCGACAGACGGTCATTTCATGGAATTCCAAGTTGTTTGGAAGAGTTTGAACCTAATATGAACAAATTAGGTCAAATGATGAAAATATATGGGACCGGCCTCTTGCAAGCAAAGGGCCAACCTTGGTCGGTCAAGGTAGTATGCTCGAGTCACCAAAGTGTTCGTGTCTCAGTCCTGAGAATTTTGATATTTTCTGATGTGCGTTTGAGCAATCATTTGGGAAAATATGAAGAAATCGGAACTTTTCCCCGAATCGAGGAAACTTCATGAGATGAAGGAAAATAATAATAAAATGAAGGAATCATGAAGTGTGGGATCGGATATGGCCAAGGCATGGCCGGACGTCCAATGAGCCCGGTCCCATAGCATTTCCTTAATTTTGTTATATTTTTTCACGATTTTATGG
This sequence comes from Papaver armeniacum, assembly GCA_023531295.1. Lineage (NCBI taxonomy): Eukaryota > Viridiplantae > Streptophyta > Magnoliopsida > Ranunculales > Papaveraceae > Papaver > Papaver armeniacum. The sequence goes on along the minus strand of JAJJWW010002728.1, from coordinate 57,099 downwards.
AAATATCATAAATTCAAGGAGTTTGTTGAAACTAAGGAGTTTTGTTGAAATCAAGGAGTTTCCTTGAAGTGAAGGAGTTTCCATGAGATGAAGGAAACAAATAACATTAACAATAATAAAATAAGGGCGTGTGGGATCGGCTTGGGCATGGTCGGTGGGCTAGGGCCCTGGTCCCGTGAGTTTTCCTAATTTTTATGTATTATTTCCATAATTTGAAGGAAATATAATGAAATCAAGGAATTCCATGGGATCAAGGAAACATAAAAAATAATCATAATAAAATAAGGGCTTGTGGGGCCGGCTAGGTCATGACCGGACCTGAAGCTAGGGGCCCTGTCCCCACGAGTTTCATAATTTTATATTATTTTTCATGATTTAAAGGAAATATCATGAAATCAAGGAGTTTTCATGAGATTAGGGAAATAATAATAAAATAATGAGGAATCATGAGGTATGGGACCGGCCAAAACTATAGCATAGTCGGCCAGCTAGTAGACACGGTCTCGCGACACCTTTCCTAATTTTATATTATTTCCTTGATGCGAAGGAAATACCATGAAACTGAGGAGTTTCCTTAAAACGAAGGATTTTGTTCAAATGAAGAGATTTTCATGAGATCAAGGAAAATAATAAAAATATGATAAAATATAGCATTTGGACGTGGGACTGGTCACGACGTGATTAGCCGTCCGGTGAGCCCAGTCCATTGGCGCCTTGACTAATATTTTATTATTTATTATTTTCTTCCTATTTTGCATAGGTTCATCGTTCTTTCGTGTTTTGGAATGCTCGTTCGTGCATTCGGTGCTCGTTGGTGTATTATTCTTTGAGTACACTTGCACCATTTTAGCGGGGCTTACTCGATAGTTGCTCGGATGCTGTGTGTTGAATATTTATTACTAACCCATGGAATTCTCACGGGAAGAACCATAAATTGAAGTAACGAAATATTATGAAAAACATTGAATTTTTCGATTCAGTTAATGAATCTAATGATTTAAGAATAATTAATTAATGGCTCTATACTAGTACGATCGTCTAGGAGCATTAATTATTCAGGAATTGAGTGATATGAGCTTGTTGAAGCGTCATAGTTCTTTTATATAGTCAGGGAAAACATTGTTACATCCTGAAGACTTTATTGCTCTATACTAGCGGGCAAGTCAAAGTCTAGGAGCCGTCCCAATCTTGCAATTCTATATAAAAGTGATCATCAAATTGCTCAGTATTCATGAGATATGTCGTTGCCTCAGCAGAGAGACTACACATCTACATATACTCTGAGAGATAATATTTTCAGTTAGAGATTCTCGTGGCATAAGCTTTCATGCTTTCGATAAGAGACATGAGCCTCAATACTCGTCTGATTGCTGGATCAGGAGCATATACAATTATGGGTTTACGATTTCAGCCCTTGTCGAAAATCCACCATCTACATTAAGTCCCCTGCTTAGTGAGGAACAGTTATGTTCCTCAGTCAGCACTGAATGGTGATTTTCCGGTTATAAACAATATAAGCAATTAAACTTAGTCATAAGATAAGACCTTACCGGATTTTTGATAGTACGAGCAAACCAAGACTTGAACGAAGAATCCAGTGGCATGATAGAGCGTCTCCTAATGATCATGAATTGGTGTTGAACCGCTGATTTTGATGACGGGACCTTGGTCGTTTTAGGATTCACGGACCGGGCCCAATAAAGAAATCCTTGCAAGGTTAGGTTTTGGAAATAAAATTTGATATAAAAGGAGTAATTTTACATCACCTCCCCCCCCTTTTTTTTACTTCACCTCTGACCGACCACCCCTTCATCTCTTCATCTCCTTCGTGTTAATAGCAGGAGAAGAAAATTTTCATCAGAGCTTCGCCGCCGTCCGACCGGAGCAACCACCGTCCGGCCAACTTCCGGCCGACGCCGATCAGGTACCCGACAACTTTTTTTTTCCTGTTTTCATAAGTTGTTCATGTTTCGTTCATGATGAAGTTATATACATATGCATATATGAGTGTGAGTTTTGTTGAAAACCCTTGTTTTCGAAAACGTATGTTCGTTCAATCGTTAGTTTAAGAAACTAGTAATAATCCCCGACTTAGGAGAGAGATTGTTTGAAATAAACCTGTGTGTCCAGTGATAAAATTTTGTTTATGAGCTTTCATGAAAACCAAAACTTTACCTTAAAAGATGTGAACTTTTCACAAAACCGAAATAAACCCTCGTTTTAAAGAAAGACGATAGTGCGAAGGATTTTTTTTTTTTTTATGAAACCATGGCCTGTTCATGGATTTTTTTATTTTTTTTTGATGATACCGTGGAATATCCACAAATTTTATTTACGTGAGTCTTTCTCACGTCAAAAAATATCTTTTTTTTTTTTTTTTACGTGAGTAAATCATGTTTATATATATGAATATATATATATATATATATATTATTTTCTTCAAAAAATCAAAACTAGAGTTTTGTGTAGTCATTAGAAGTAAACAATCATTTATGATGAAATAATATTTTAGTTTTCATAATCCCATGGTGAATGTTCACAGTAGAAATGTTCACGACTTTATGAAAATTTGAGTTTTGCTCGTCTTTTGTATATTCGAAGAAACAAGCAAGTTTTGAAGTGTTAACTCTCGTATTATAGTCACTATTGTTAGTGAAATCGTAAAAGGTAAGAGTTAATAATTACCATTTTGGTAGATGCTAGTTGAGTATTTTGCTATTTGCATGATTCCATCATCTTGTCGAAGTTTGTATCTGGATGATGTACTGAAGTAGAATGTTATGTGAATTTTACAGCTACTTCGCAAGGATGTCTGATTCTCAAGCTAATGATGCCTCCATAGATGATACATGTGTATATAATGATGCCTCCATGGATGATACATGCATGGACGAGACTTCTGTTGGCGAGGAGGAAGATGAAACACCTGGAATCAAGAATGTCCCGAACATAGATGATGCGTTTTTTGAGGTTCACGAAACCGAAAAACGTCTCAGATCCCCAGCATATCGTCTTCTGATAAATCCCAGAAGTGTTTCTCAGAAGAAATTGGTGACTCCTGAGGTAGCAATTCGATTTTGTATTGAACGAAGACTTTTCCTTGCATCAATCATAGAGTTTAAGCTTTCTCGTCGACCTTTAGAAAAATTCTCTGGATGGGCAAGACATATGCTGGGTTTCCCTCACATCAGGGCTATGCTCGATCAAGCACAAGTAACAAGGGTTATTCAAGCATCTGGAGACTTGTTCATTTTTCATGATGTGCGAGGTATTGTGGCTCAACTTGCCCGTTGGTGCATTCTAACCCATACCTTCATATGTAGATGGGGGGAATTTACCATCACCTTGGAGGATGTGGTTGCCTTGTTGCATCTCCCAGTCACGGGCAATTTCCCTGAGAGCCTTTCAGCTGAGGAGACTACAATTTCCAACATCTTGACAGCTGCAATGGAGGAAATTAATAAGGCATCCGGCAGCAAAGGTTGTTATGCTCACTAGTTAACACGCTGGTGGCCAAAAGATGAGGTTTCTGGTAGTCCCATCGACGGTATGTTACCCATTGCTGCTTTCTTATGTTTATGGTTGTCCAGAGCCGTTTTTGAAGATAGTGGAAATTTGTTGAAGCCTTTCGTGATCCCCTTTGCTATCAAAATGGCTCAAGGTGAGCAACTTCCAATAGGTAGCCTATTCTTGGGTTCTTTGTACTCTAACTTAGATTCCTTGATTATAGACTCCAGTGTATCGAATGGCTTTATGAAGATTGAATGCTACGCCAACACGATGTTTCTTCAAGCCTTGATGTGGGAGCATTTCAAGAATTATGCACCTATTCCACGTACTGTCTTGCAAGGACTAAATGCCAATGCCCGGCATATTTTCTCTAAGAAGAATAATGCCAGAATCATGCGCTGGTCTACAAAGTAACCCCGGATTAAGGCACGTCTCATTGATGTGTTAGATGATGAATATGAGTTCGACTTTCGCCCATGGGTGTCAACTCCTCCTTATATTTCTCAGCTGACAACTTTCAATACTGGAAAGAGTATGGCTTTAGCATCTGGTGCAGGTCTGAGTGATGGCGAGAGATCTTTTATGTTGAGTTGCACTCCTGGTCACTTGTTATCAGCGATATATGGAGAACTTTCAGTGGAGGAATATAACATTGACAGGGCGGCTCGACAAATGGGTATGGATCAGTGTGTTCCAACTTTTCGAAGGAGTAAACCATCGGTCGAGCAACTTAGGAACCATTTAGACCGTACGCATGTGGAAGGAAGTGAATACTGGTTCCCTTGCTCCGAGAGAATTTCATACGTAACTCCAGGTTATGTAGACTTTTGGGATCAGCAACTTGAGCGGTTACATGACTTCGTGATGATTGGTCAGCCTCCGGTGAAAGACCCTGCTTCTGCTGAGATGATTTCTAATCGAACCAAGACTGAAACATCTCTCTGGTGGTGATAAGAGAAAATCATCTCGGGGATGTTCTCAGGTACGTACTTTTGTATAATCTTCATAAAATTATGATAATTGTATTCTAATCATTGCATTAAATTCTACAGGACGGTCGTAATGTGAGATCCCGAATCCATGTAGATTTCTCAGAGACTGAAGCGATTATCCATGGCGGAGAAGACAGAAGAAAAAATTATAAGTTGTTACCTAATACCATAAGGTCCCCAGTTGTTTCTTTGGTGAGTTGTCGGTGCTTCTTTTGCTGTGACTCCTTCTCACCTGCATTATCGGAATTAAAAAACCAGTATTTGTTATTCCGTTGTAGAATTTTACTTCATCAAGTATTGACGGTCTTCAGTTCTCCGCTGCTGGGCAAACAGTTCCTGACTTGAGTGACGAAGAAGAGCCTGTAAGTATTTCTTTGTGTAACCAACCGTGATGCTTTATAGATGAAACGATTAATTGTTAAGAATATATCCAGGAGGATGTTTCCATGGATGTGGAGGGTACTGGTGATGTTCTCTCATCCTCTGAAAATGGCGATAAAGAAAATTCCCATGGTTCAAAACCGAATGAAAGCAATGGTGCTCTTGATGTTGATATGGGCTATCCAGGGTCCTTGAACACTTCGGAGACCACCCAAGTAAGTACTTCTCTTTCATTTTATCCAAATAAGCATAAATTTCTTGGTTTATGAATAAATGAATGAGAACTCATGTGAATATACGAAAAGTTTTGTCGAAATACGTCACCAGAAATTTCAGAATTCAGCCCTTTAGCAAAAACGTTGTAGAATCTTCATACGATGTCAGATTTTCGTGATCCACATATGTATCCTTAAGACCAGGAAATTTCCAAGCTTTAGGAAAGAAGATTTTTAAGTTTTGAGCACGTTTAGGGGTCTAAATAGACGAAACAGTAAACATCCAAGAGACTTTCGGGAAATTTTTAGCTGTCACGTAGTCCAATGTTTCGACCACATCTTTTTGCTCGTTCATCCGATTGCTATGAAATTTTGATATGTTGTAGATAACATATATACGAAGAGAATGGTATATAACTCAGACTTAGATTCTTTACCAATTGCTTCCAGTTCTCCGTTTTGTACAGGGCAGTGTAAAATCTTCTCAGACAAGCTCATTGTAAAACGTGTTTTTATGATTTCCACGTTATTTGATGATGTCTAGCATGTGAAATGAAGAACCTTGATGATGTTAGACCACTTGTATGCTGGAGTTTATGATTTCCTTTGGTTTCATATTTGAATGACTCTAATCTCATGTAATCTTCGTATTAGGTGTTAAATACGAAAGTTGAGAATGAAGGAGCTAATAATGATGGATTGAGCAACATTGAGGTTATTGATGAAGAAACAACCATCTCTGAACTTCAAAGTCATGAGGGAGTTGTTGTTGGTGTTGTCGAAGAGACCGAGACTTCAATTATTGTTGTTTCAGTGGCGGAAGAAGCTGAACCACGCCTTGAAGAAACTGAAGGAACTGTTGCTATGACTGTAGAAGTGTCTCCGATTGAGAATCGTATAGTAGTGCATGAATACCCAAGTGCAGGGATTGTTTTTGATCCTCCGTTTGATGCATCACTCCCATATCACGAATTAGTTGGTGGATTCAACGTTCCCATTGGATATGCCGACTTGTAAGAGAAAATATGGAAGAAATTCGGTCACATCATTGTTACTAGAGACCCAAAGCGTGCTTATTCCTTAACAATGAAAGTAAGTGTTATCTTGCGTGTTGTAAGTGATATATGTGCTAGGCCCAGGAATACTGTGACTCCAGATGTACTCTTTGATTGGGAGTTCAACTTGGAGAATTCCGAGAGACTTGGCTTCAACGTGAAGTGGCTTCGTAAGAAGATAAATGCTATTAAGGACTCATGTGAGAAGAACATACCCTTTCCAAATGATGCTGTGAGGGAGAAGGAAGACAAGATTGCTAGGCTGACTGAAGAGATGAACATGGAGAAGGCGACCTTACAAGTCTTGAAAGATGCATAAGAGCAAAAGTCTTTCTTTCTTTGATTTTCTTTGATTTCTTTCATAATCTCTTGAACTTCTGAACTTCTGAGAGATGTGAGGTTTGATTTCTGGTTTTGATTGGTTTTGGATAAGTAGATGATTGAGCATTTTCTTTGGGTTTGATAGAGATTTTAAGTAAACTGAATTTTGATAAATTGTTGAATGCAAGTATTGCAAACATTTTGGAGGAATTGAAATACAATGAAAGAAAATTCTAAATGCCAAATATTTGAGGTGTTCGTGCCTTGAGCATCCGATGCCTCGAATATCCAAAACCTTAAACGTCAACGGCCTTGAGCCAATTCTCATGTATCATGGCCACAGTCTCCTTGTTGTCCATGTTAATCAACTTGTAGTAGCCACCAACAACAGACTTAGAGATCATAAAAGGTCCTTCTCAGTTGGAGTTCTTTGCAGAATGAAAGTTACACTTAGTTGCTTTGAGAACTAAATCTTCTTCCTGGAATTTGTTAGACTTGATCATCCGTGCCCTGAATATTTTCTGCTAATTTGAAATTCTTCGTGCAGTGGAATTCCATGTTGTTGAATACTTCCAATCTTGCGGCACACGTGGACATTCGTGCAAAGGAGAGTATTTGGGATACTATTTGTCGAACTCAGCCATTATTTCAGCAATGAATGTATTAGTGAGGTGTTCTATTTGGAGAGGATCTGCATCCAGCCACTTGGTGAAATATTGCTGAGGTGAGATTATCCACTCATAGCATTTTGCAATAGCTAAGTTGTTGGTGGAGTGAAACCCTCGGACCAAATAAGCATATTTGAAAACTGATGATATGGACACTTGAGGAGGAATAAGACTTGCCTGAGTACGAAATCTTTTGATGAAAGCGTTTGCATTTTCCTCAGGCCTTTGTGTCAGCTGTGTCAAGGCTTTGACCTCCTCCAGATTCTCGAACGGTGAAATATCCTCTTTTTCTTCCTCTGAATCAGAGGTTTCTTCGACAGAGAAGTGTGCAATTGAAGGTGTTGGTGTTACCTTTCCAGCATGAATCCACGTGCGTCCAAAAATCATATCATATCCCGGATCTTCTCGGATTATGTAAAATTTTGTTTCTGTCCAAGCTGAGTTTATGTTCACCTTGAGAGTAATGTGGCCATAAGCGTCTCTGGGTGTTCCTTCATGATCTGTGATTGTTACTGGAGCATGTATGGCTTCTTGTCGTATTATACCATCGGCCCTGAGAGTTTTCAGAGGGATAACATTGAAAGTAGTGCCAACATAAATCAATGCTCGTTTGAACTCGTTTCCCTTGAGATGGACTGTGGTGAGAAGTCCCCAGTCGTACATTTCTTCATCTGTTGTTGAAGGCGGCTCTTGAATCAACAAACGCTTCCCTGACACGATGTGATTTAGTGCAGCAAACATGTCTCCCCTTTGAGCCTTTGATAAGTATAGCAATTCGCAGACATGCTCGATTAAGGATTGAACTGCTTCCTTGACAGAGGTTCGAAAAGGGTGAATGTTCGATTTGGGAGAGGATCTCTGTGTACTCCTTCGATCCCCAAGTTGAGTTCTCCCGATTCGATCTTTTCTTTGAATATGCGCTTCAAAGTTCTGCAATCACTTGTGGGATGGTTGACGAACCTATGAAAGCGACAGTAACGAGGATTTTCCATGGCCTCTTCAGTTGGTTCTTTCTTGACATATGGTAGTTTGATTGCACCATCTTGAATCCAGGCATCTAGAAGTTCAATAACTTCTTCAATAGAGCAAGGGAAATCAGGTGCTTCTAGATCAGCTTCTGTGTGTTGAGCGGGAACTTGTGTATTATCCTTCTTTTGCGCCTTTGAAGGAGTTGAGGAAGTATGTTTGTGTTGTGGCTCGGCTTTTTGTTTGCTCCCTTCTGCAACAACATTTGTGGAAGGTTGGAGGTTGTATTGTTTGTTGATTAAACGTCGCTTCCTCGAGTTTCTCGTGGATCTTCAGCCTTTGTAGTCTTATATCTCTCCAATAAAGCAGGTACAGTAGTTGCTGATCTCTTGGCCGCTTCATGAAGTTCTGAGAAAGTATGAAACTTGAGATTCTCCAATAAGGCTCTGTAGACTGGAATCATTCCATTGATGCACAAGTCCACGAGTTGTTGCTCTGTGACATTCGGATCATGGCAGTCCAAAGCTTGAACTCTAAACTTTTTCACATAATCGTTAGGATGTTCGTTGATCCTTTGAAACATCCTTCCGAGATCAGAGAGGGTGATTTGCTCTGAAACGAAGAAATACTTTCTGTAGAAAGCATTAACCATTTCTCCCCAACTTTTAATGTTTCCTGGTGCGATGTTGTTGTACCAGGTATATGCCCTTCCTTTCAGAGACTTTGAAAATTCCTTCAGACGGACGGTATGGTTGTGCTCATGTTCACCCATTGCTTATAGAAATCGAGAAATATGCTATCGAGCATTGCCGGTTCCATTATAAAGTGTGAAGGTTGGAGAGGTGTAACCTTTTGGCGGAGGAATCCTTTGCGTAGCGACGGGATATGGAGGTTGGTGACGGTGGACAGAAGGTGTTTTATCTTTTCCACGATCCTCCAAAAGACGTTCCAGGTCTTCACGAGTGATGAAACTAGATGGCTCTTTCGCTGGTGGATTTTCTGCAGTCTTAGGAACTTCCTCATCATCTACTACATGGATCAGAGTGACCTCGGGATCAGCGTCTGAAGACGTTTCTTTAACTTTTCCTTTCTCCTGAGTTTTCTCTGACATCTTGTCTTTAAGAGTCTTGAGATAGTTAAATAGTTCTTTCTGAGTAGAAACCATGTCAGTTTGATTTTTGGCAAGGGTTTCTTGCACCTTCATAAGATCACCAATGGTAGGTGGATTTTCTCAGACTTCTTCAGGAGACCAACCGAAGAGTGGATTGTTGATGGCTCCGGTGCCATCACTTGCAGGGGTGATTACTGGAGTACTAGTACTCGTAGGGGTAGTAGTGGGAGGTTGCGCCGGAGAAGTGGTAGTGGCAGGTTGCGCCGGAGGAGTGGTAGTGGCAGTACCACTAGAGCTTGCAATATTAGAGTCGGGTGTTGAATCCGGGTTGGTAACTGAACCAGACCTAAGACCGACCATGTTTGTGAGAAGTGAGATTACAACCGAGAGAATGATCTCCCACTGTGGTCGCCAATCTGTAGATGGGGCAAAACAAGTTGCTAGTTTTTATGGAATTTAGGAGACGACCGTGCGGAGGAAACTCCTTGAACCGAGCAAACTGTCAAACCTCACACAGATGCACTGCAAGAAGGGAGTGCTTTGAATTCAAGAGATAAATCTGTAGTACTCCGGCCTAAACCAAGACAATGGACGTTCCAGAGTAAATTCGGTCACAAGAGAGGATGGGTCGATCTGTAGGAGGGAAGCTGAGAAATGTGTGAGATCAATGGTGATCGAAGATTGTAGGTGTGTTGTGTATTCTGAAATAAGATAAGTTCGAATGATTGAATTTTGCTCTTCTGTTGAGAGTAATTGCTCGGATGTTGAGTTGTTAATCTCGTGTTGTCCGCTTTGACAAAAAATTCTCTTCTCTTCAATCATGATTCAGAGACTTATTTATATTGCTAGAATTGTAAACACCATGATCCCATGAAGTGTGACAGTTGATGGAATCAAAGAGTGGAGGAGTGGAAATTGTGTTAAAACCAGTTGCTCAACGTGCGGAAACTTGGTCGATTTTCCATCCACTACTTTGTTAACTACTTCAACTGATTTCACGACTTGCTCACATTGTCATCGTGTGTATGAACACACGTGCCGTAGACCGCCAGACCAAAACCCTAGTTAATATCCCCATGTGACACGATTGATGTCTCGTGATCGTGGAGTCTGCAAGGCAGACATGTATTTAGTTAGTCAGTTGCTGACTTCATGACTTCATGGGACGATGAGTCCTTGTATTGTTGAGTCGAACATGATTTGAAAATGTTTTGAGACTCATGAATTGAACATGTCTGTTGAGACATAGGTATAATGCATGGATGAACATTGATAGTTAAGGTGAGCAAATATTGCTCATTCATGGATTGTTGAATATTGATAGTTGAACCAATATTCCTTGGTTTGAGCAAATGTTGCTCGTCTGATAAATTATTGATAGCATGACCAAATGAAATATTATTTAAAATACTAGCAACTGAGCCGAGTATAATTAAAAAAATGTTGATCATGGGATCGTCGTAAAATTATTAACGTTTGAATCTGGAATTATGAACCTTGGACTCAAAACCCTAATTCGATCAATTGATGGTTTATTGAAAATTCACCACGGAGTGAGGAGGGACCGGCTACATGGGATCATGGGTCAACCATGTAGCGCCCAGATGCTCAAGTGAGCAAATACTAAGGTCTCTTGAAGACTTGCTGATTTGTTGATAAAAATACGATTAAATGCTGGTTTAATCATTTATTATTAAAATAATGCTCGTCTGAGCCTTAGGTGATAAGACCTAACTAATTATGAAGAGATGAGGGACCGAACAAGGGGTCATGAAACCGACCCTGAGTGGTCATGGGATCGACTGACTATCATTTCATGGAATTCCAAGTTGTTTGGAAGAGTTTGAACCTAATATGAACAAATTAGGTCAAATGATGAAAATATATGGGACCGGCCTCTTGCAAGCAAAAGAGCCAACCTTGGTAGGTAAAGGTAGTATGCTCGCAACACCAAAGTGTTCGTGTCTCAGTCCTGAGAATTTTGATATTTTCTGATGTGCGTTTGAGCAATCATTTGGGAAAATATGAAGAAATCGGTATTTTTGGTGAAACTGAGGAAACTTCATGAGATGAAGGAAAATAATAATAAAATGAAGGAATTATGAAGTGTGGGACCGGATATGGCCAAGGCATGTCCGGTCGGCCAATGAGCCGGTCCCATAGCATTTCCTTAATTTTGTTATATATTTTCATGATTTTATGAAAATATCATAAAATCAAGGAATTTGTTGAAACTAAGGAGTTTCCTTGAAGTGAAGGAGTTTCCATGAGATGAAGGAAACAAATAACATTAACAATAATAAAAGAAGGGTGTGTGGGACCGGCTTGGGCATGGTCGGCCGGCTAGGGCCCGGTCCCGTGAGTTTTCCCTAATTTTATGTATTATTTCCATGATTTGAAGGAATTTTCATAATTTGAAGGAAATATCATGAAATCAAGGAATTCCATGGGATCAAGGAAACATAAATAATAATAATAATAAAATAAGGGCATGTGGGGCCGGCTAGGGCTCGGTCCCACGAGTTTCCCTAGTTTTATATTATTTTTCATTATTTAAAGGAAATATCATGAAATCAAGGAGTTTTCATGAGATTAGGGAAATAATAATAAAATAATGAGGAATCATGAGGTGTGGGACCGGCCACAACTAGGGCATAGCCGATCAGCTAGTAGACACGGTCCCACGACACCTTTCCCAATTTTATATTATTTCCTTGATGCGAAGGAAACACCATGAAACTGAGGAGTTTCCTTAAAACGAAGGATATTTGTTCAAATGAAGAGATTTTCATGAGATCAAGGAAAATAATAAAAATATGATAAAATATAGCATTTGGAGGTGGGACTGGTCACGGCGTGACTAGCCGGCCGATGAGCCCAGTCCCATAGCGCCTTGACTAATATTTTATTATTTATTATTTTCTTCCTATTTTGTATAGGTTCATCGTTCTTTCGTGTTTTGGAATTCTCGTTCGTGCATTCAGGTGCTCGTTGGTGTATTATTGCTGAGTACACTTGCACCATTTTAGACAGGGCTTACTCGATAGTTGCTCAGACGCCCGTGTGTTGAATATTTATTACTAACCCATGGAATTCTGCTGGGAAGAACCATAAATTGAAGTAACGAAATATTATGAAAAACATTGAATATTTTCCAGGGATTCAGTTAATGAATCTAATGATTTAAGAATAATTAATTGATGGCTCTATACTAGTACGATCGTCTAGGAGCATTAATTATTCAGGAATTGAGTGATATGAGCTTGTTGAAGCGTCATATTTCTTTTATATAGTCAGGGAAAAAATTGTTACATCCTGAAGACGTTATTGCTCTATACTAGCAGGCAAGATGTCTAGGAGCCGCCTAATCTTGCAATTCTATATAAAAGTGATCACTGAAATTGCTCAGTATTCATGAGATATGCCGTTGCCTCAGCTGAGAGACTACACATCTACATATACTCTGAGAGACAGTATTCTCAGTCAGAGATTCTCGTGGCATGAGCTTTCACGCTTTCGATAAGAGACATGAGCCTCAATACTCGTCTGATTGCTGGATCAGGAGCATATACAATTATGGGTTTACGATTTTAGCGCTTGTCGAAAATCCACCATCTACACTTTGCTTCTTACTTATTTCTTTAAACCTATCACATATCTTCTCAACGACACCTTCAAGCACTACTCAAGAAAAATCAAGTTGCGTTGCCGAATCAAGTTGGGTTAATTGTGCCATTTGGAGAAAATAGAATAAATAAATTAGATTGAGAAATAGAGAATACATTGAGAAAAAGAGAAATTTTTTGTGTTAAAAATTTGGGGTAAGTTTTGAGTTTTGAAAGTTACATATTTATAGCGATAAAGAACTAGCCGTTGGCGCTAGAGTCAATAGCGTTGGCGATATAATCATTATCGGTAGCGATAAAGTCGTTATCGCTAGCGTTATAGACAATATCGGTCAATACAAAGTCCGTCGCTTATTGGTTTTCCCATAGTGGAGCAAATGGTTTGCCATGCCACCTGGTATGCCAAACACCATTTTTTTGGCATGTGCATAGGAATAGGCCTTAAAATATAATATGAGGAAAATTAGGCTAAGGCCCAACCCATGGATAACCCATAATATGAGGCCCTTAATTAAAATAAGTTTAAATCTAGGCCCCGAGTTATTAAAAGACATCCATGCACTTTTATATATTGTCAAGCCCCAAATTAAATAAAATTTAAATTTAAGCCCAAAATTATTAAAGTATAGTGTGAATGTGTAAACAGAAGTTACACATGCATATGCCATGTGTATCCATAAGTTACACATCCTTATGACATGTGTAATGCAAAGTTACATATCAAAAAATAGACATAAAAAAGAACGAATAAAAAAAGTACATGTATTACTTTAACGTTCATTTACAATAATTTCTTAGCATATGTGTAACCTTCTGTCTAGTGTAATTGAGAGTTACATATGCATCTATCTAGCGTAATTGAGAGTTACACATGTGTCTGACTTGTAATAGGTGTTACTTGGCACGCAGACGAGTGACATGCGTGAATTTACCGAAGTTGCTAGTAACAAATGAGAAGATGGCATTCATGAAGTTTAGCAATGTGAAATTAGTTGTTGCTAAATTTTAGCAACTGCTTTTCTTAGTTGCGAATTAGCAACTGCTCTAGCGTTGTTGCTAATCCAGGTTGCTAAATCCAGAATTTGGTGTAGTGATGTGTAACCTTCTGTCTAGTGTAATTGAGAGTTACATATGCATCTATCTAGCGTAATTGAGAGTTACACATGTGTCTGACTTGTGTGTTCAGCGTCAACTCCAGTATCAGTGAGACCATTATCACATTTAAGCAATTAGCTTTTATGAAGTTATCTGAAACCTGAAATATAACAACAAGCAATCAGTATTTATAAGATTAAAATGGAAATTAAACAGATGTGAATTTTCCAAATCATTCTTCCAGATTCAAACAAGTATCAACATCTTCCAGTAGCCTAACTTTCATCATTCTTTAATTTATATATCCTAGGTCTCCATCTATTGAAATTTTTGAAACAACTCCATTCAAACAACATCACTGATATATTAAAGGACTGACAAGTCAAATGATAAGCAACAGATCATTACAAGCTTATTCTAGTCAGGTACACTAACCTAATCAAGACTGCAGGGGAAGAAACTGCAGCAATACAACAACAATAACACCTCTCAGGCCAAAGCTTTGGTAAATGTTTTTGCTTCTAATAGTAAGCTAGTGTCATATCAGTGTGTGCAAACCATGTCGAGACCTGCATAGACATCAATTGATCCAGAAAAGGTTACAATTATTCAGAAATTAATTACATAGAAATATTGAGATATCATAGTCTAAACACTCACTCCTAAAACAAAGCATCTATAATCAGCTGGTACACATAAAAAAAATGCATGTGTAACTGGAAATTACACATGCATATGGCATGTGTAATCGAGAGTTACCCATGCATCTGACTTGTGTACCTAGGAGTTACACATATATCTTACTTGTGTAACTTGGACTTACACATACATATGACTTCTATACTCAGCTATTACGATGTCTACTTGTGTAACTCTAGCAAAAAAATTCAATAACTTAGAAATTAATAACTACAAATATTCATGTGAAATAACTTCAAGTAGTAAAAGTGAGACAGGACACATAGTTTACCTCCTTGTGAAATGTTACTTGGTATGTCCTATATAACACAATCACAATCACTTACTCTGTAACTAGTATCTACACATCCATATAACTTTAAGATATATGACTTAAAGATGAGTAAAAGAAAGAAAAGTTGAGATTAAACCCGTGCAAAGAAACAAGTTGTCACTGTGGTAAACAGTGCGGGCAAGCTCTTTCAGGATCTCTGTTAAGCACTTGGAAGATAACACAATCACAATCGTTGCTTTCAACTACGAAGATAAGACCTTGGGTGTTTTGAAAGTGATTTCTCCATAATGGGGGTAGGAAAGTGCCTGCAATTGCTTTTGTTTGTTCAGCCACAACAGTCATAGTATAAAAAGATCACAGAAAGGCAGTTGATAACTTGCTTAGCATGTGTAATTAGGAGTTACACATGCACCTGACTAGTGTAACTGAGAATTACACATCCATATATGACATGTGTATCCAGCAGTTCAATGAAAACACATATGTAACTATAAGCTACACATTCAATTAGCATGTGTAACTTGCAGATACACATCCATATATACAGTGTAACTTCCAGCTACACATGTCATATTACTTTAAATTTTTACACCGAATACATTTATTCATAAAAAATGCTGAAAATAAAGCAAGTTATGTCAAATAAGAAAGCAAGAATCAGCATACTTACCACTGACTTCAAATCCTCCTCCAAACCTGCTCCAATACCACCACCTCTACCACCACTGATCACCTTGACAGTAGCCAACATCCTTATCCATCCAGGCATAAACTGCTAGAGTGTCCTATCGCTCTGTCGGTGATGAATCCAATCGTAACCAACTTTTTAATGTGTTTCCCTGCACAAAACAACATAAAACAATTCGATCAGCATGTATGCCTCTAAGAAATGCATATGCATATATATATATACCATCAAATTAGCATGTGTAACTATAAGTTACACATATAATTAGCATGTGTAACTAGTAGATACACATCCATTTAGCATGTGTAACTAGTAGATACACATCCATTTAGCTTGTGTACCTAGAAGTTACACATTTAATTAATTTTCTCAAAGTGAAGGACAAAAACACTTACATAAACACTTAAGCAAACAAAAAATTCAAGCAGAAAAAGGTGGGGAAGATAAAACTAGAGCGGAACCCTAAGATCCCAGTAGGAATTGTCAACCTTCACACCTACATTCTGCATAATCGCCATGTCACAAACAAATCTCTAGGCGCCAACAACTTCAGTCTCGACTTTTGCTTGTGTTTCCTCAGCAGGCCTGTCAACCTTCACACCCACATCTTCTGCATAATCGCCATGAACCTTCAAAAGCAAAGAATAAAAAGTGTTACAAACTCGACTAAGCACATGTAAACTAAAACTACATTACGAACAAGACCAGTATAATAACATATAGAATGTGGATTGAGAATTGCATACCTCCATCAGCTTTCCAAGATCAAACTTGGGAGCCTTCAAGATCTTCACTTTACGAATGAAAACACTTTGCATGGGGTAGATGCCCGAAGTTGCATTCTCAATCTCTTTTCAAATCAACCCGGGAATGAGTTTGGCAACCAACTCTTTCAAATCATAAGACGATGCTTGGTTAACCAGAAGTGATGTTACAAAATTGCTCCATAGAGACGATGCAAATAAAACATTTTTAAATTGCGCACAGAAACATGTATCGGTTAACATTTTTCGTACATGTGATATTTCCACGGAAATACAATGGATGCACCAGAAGAAGAACAAGCAAGGGCCGATCAGTTCAGGGAAGAGAGTAAAGTGAAGCCGAAACCCTTACCTGGCGGATTTGGCTTGATTGTGCATATGTGGTCCTCTTGACTTGATTTTTACGCCTCTGAGTGAAGCTAATACAGAACATCCTCATAGTCAAGTTGTTTGTTGTCATCACATCAACATGAGCCTCAATCAATGTCTGCCACTTACGGCCAACAAACCTTAATTTGTCTGTGGTGAAATCCATTCCCTAAAAACAAGCAAGAATCGCAATTATTCACATTACTTTCTTCTAATTTAAACTATCTTATGTAATATATGTTTACTCTTTTGTTCTTCTGATTTGAATTCTTTTATGTAATATAAGTTTATAATGGTTACCCAAAAGTTAGTCAAAACATTCTTTCCTTGGACATCCTCCACTCTCAATCGCATCTTTCTGTAAGAATGATCCTCATCGTTCTGTAGATCAGCAAGACACGCCTCAAACACTCTGTGCTTAATCCGGACCTTCTGAAGCAATCTGCAAAAATAAAAGGCATAAGCAAAGATATACACAGGAAGATATTATACTTTGACACAAACATGTTGAAATTAACTAGAGCACTGATTTTAGACATCCTAAACGTTGCTTTTAATAGGGAGAACACATGTGACTAATCGCTCAGTTAAACAAAGATGGATCTCAAGACTTGTTAGAGATTTGTCAAGGAATAAAAAACACCTAAACAATGAACATCTACAGAAATCAAATGTTGGCTAGCAACAAACAAAGAAGATCCATTCGCCACAGTTAATAGGCATATCTAAAACTTAACATAACCAAACCGATGATCAAAGTCAGTATACTACTAATCAAGTTACATATTCTACTACATAAATTACTGAAACACCAATCATTTACATAATCACATTGCATTTCTACAAAAAACTCAAATCAGGAAAACAGAGAAAAACTTCATCTTTAACCCTCCTCCCTATCATCAAAACTAAGTCACTAAATAGCGTTGGAAGCAAAATCCATACTGGAAAAAGAATAAAAACATCAAGTGGTAGCTTGAGAAACACTCGCTCTGTAATATCAATGTTGATTCCTCAATAATAATGGTACTCGGCCAAATACATCAGGTAAACTGTTTACAATAGACATCAATTAAATTCCTCCTACAAAACTAATCCAAGAACAATCAAAACTAGCTTCTAAATTAAACGAAATGGTAAAAACACCACAAAGAATATGGAAACCTCCAATCTTAGCTTTATAAAAAATCTCAGGTTCATGCCTAAACAAGATCAGTGAGCTACCAAATGCATCAAGTAAACTGTTTACAATCCTTGATTTTAATCTAACAGCTGAAATGATAACAAATCAAACCCAAAAAGAAAGAAAAACAAAAAAACCTTGGTTCCTCGAGTCTAAGAAACCAGAGTATTTCCAGCATTTCTCACAGTGAACATAAATGGAGCCTTGATATCATACCAATCCTTCTTGGCAAAAGGATCAACACTACATTCAGAAAACAACATCAATACAAAGTTAATAGCAAAAACTAAACAAAGATTGTAAAGTTTCTTAGGTTTTCTCATAATAAACTTACTTCTTCTTCTTTCCTCCTTTCTTCCCTTTGGAGATTCTCTTGTTCTTACTGTTAAACACATAGACAAAGAAGAATTGATTAGTAGCACTTAACAGAGAAACTCTGACGAAGAGATCTAACTGATTGAGGTAAGATTATAACAAATATAACCCTGATTATGATTTCTATAACAAATTTGAACTGAAATCAAACTATTAAAGTTTCCCAAATGATTTTTCAGAAAATGAAAATTCGCAATCTCAGAATTAAATCAACCAATTCAATTGAAATGTTAAAGATGAGTATGCTTATCTGTTCGATTTGATTTTTTAGGCGAATCTTCAGATTAATTTGCTGCTGATGATGATTATGACTTCTTTTCAGTTGATTTTCAGTGAATCTTCCAAGAAAAAGTGATGATGATGTTGAATTAGGTTTAGATAATCAGGATCTGTGTTTGACGGAATTTTCTTCTAGGAGAGAGCAAAAGAAAATGAGAGAGAGAATGAAAAAGAAAATGAATCCGAAAATGAAATCTAGACATAGTTTTATTACCTATATATACTAAAGGGCAGTTTTGGTATTATAATAATTATTATGGAGTATTCTTATTGTTAAGCCCTGAATTCTAAAGTTCTGGGCCTAGAAATATCAAAATGTGAAAGAATGGAGTTGATAGTGAAAGATCCATTTTGTGGGGCTTCTCTATATTGAACCCATATAGTAGGGGGATTATAGAAGTTTTCACTAAAATATAACCCCTACGCAGAAGTGAAAAATATTATAACCCCCCTACTATATAGGTTCAATATATAGAAGCCCCATAAAATGGATCCTTCACTATCAACTCCATTCTTTCACATTTTGATATTTTTAGGCCCAGAACTTTAGAATTCAGGGCTTGTCAATAAAGTTTTTGGCTGAGGGAATTTGGTAATGCCAAAAATACCCTTTAGTATATATTTATGATGAAACTAGTTATAGGGGTCATTTCTAGATTCATTTTCTTTTTCACTTTCTCTCTCTCGGCTAAAGAATTCTAGGGTTTTCAGAGCTCCGGCGATCTCTGGTTGAATATCGAATGATGATGTTTATGGATCTCCACTCGAATCCGAGTAAGATTTGGTTTCTTTTTATCATTTCATGTCAAATGAAACAGTGATGGGAAGATCTGAAGCTGAATCATGTCAGTGATGAAATGATACGAACCTAAATCTGAGCATAAATAAACTCGATTCAACTCAATCGAAGAGAAACATCTGCAAAAATAAACCAAAGTAAGTTTAATCTTTCCATATCCTTTTTAATTTAATTGAGAGCTTTAATCTATCAATCTCGAGTTGAAATCAAAACCTTTGATGTTTGATTTTAAAAGTTTCGAAAAAAAAATGATCTCGATTTCGTTGTTTGATCCTTGATCAGAGCTTGGATCTTTAATCATGAGAAGGATGAGCATGATTATGCATATACGTATCATCTTCTCTTGTTGAGAGATTTTTGTTGATTGATTTCAGGAAAGGATTTTAGGCTTTTCAAAACATAAATCTTCATATTCTTTTCAATTAACTTATCTTAATCGAAATCAGAGCATAGATAGACATTCATCTACTCACAATGGTTGTTTTGATGTAATTTTTCTAAAGAATTTTGAACAAATATTTCAGATACGTTCTTCATCAAAATCGATGTAAATCTTAATTTTTAGCACCGATCTATAAACACGTTTGAGATTTGATACCAGCAAATCATCGTCTCTATTACCCATAGATTTAATTTTATTTTCAACCACTCTTAATTTTCCATTTCAGTTTGTTCTTGATAGATAATTTTACAAAATTCATTTTTAATTGCTTAAACGATAATAACATATGCAATTTCATGACACAAATTATAAATCTTAAGGAAAATTATGCTTTCAATTTCATTGGCAGTTCCATCTTCTACCAAAGTTTGATTATGTTGGAAGAAACCTTTACTGGAAATGATATTTGTTGGATGTTAGCCATGCTGAGTAGGAGGAGGTGGTGGTGATGGTGGCGGCGCAGGTGCAGGTTTTAGTGGGGGATTTTTGACCTGTTGAGTGGTGGAGAAGTAAGTGGAGGTGTCATATTCAACAGTGGTGGTGGAATTTCAATTGTTCTATTAAGTTTGTGATTCTAGGAGGTGGTGGTGGAGGAGGTGCATGTTATAGATTAGGATCTGGAGCCAATGGTGGTGTTGGTGGTGGTGTTTTCAATGTCAGGTGATATCAAATTTTATTCTTTGTAGAGAAATTATCAGATTCAGTATTTAACTCTGAATTCTCTATGTTACAGAATCTATACCTCATTTGGTTTTTGAGGTTTGTGGAGGGACTATTTGTTTGATGTATTTGGGTAGGAATACAATCAAGTAAGATGATTTTCCGGAAGTAAGTTGATTCCTGCTTTCTGATTTTAACATCACTTTATTTCCTTTATTTTTGAGCATTTTTCTATGATGGATGACTTGTTGATATAACCATTGTTTTCTAATGTTGATCTGTTCGGTTGTAGATTGGAGGACCATACTTGGCCATCTATTTGTGGTCATTTATGTTTGTTCTGTCCCTTGTGATGATGATTGTGTACCCTATCCTAATTGCTCCACTTTTCAACAAATTTACCCCAGTGAGTATATTGCAACAAATTTAAGATTTCTCTGTATTTGTCGAACTGCTTCCTTTGTAAAATATACCTCTCAGGGTAGCGATCTCAAACTGCTTTAGTTTGCTTGTTACAAAAATTCTTTGTTTTCCTTTTCTCCAAAGTGTTTCCAAAAGCACATGGTTGATGATTAACACCTTCTCCTTTATTGTTGATGATGTTGTTAATAGCTTCCTAATGGAGAACTCAGAACAAAGATTGAGACTCTTGCTTCCTCTATGAACTTTGTTTTGAAGAAGCTCTTAGTGGTTGATAGAACTACAAGGTCAAGCCATAGCAATGTGAGGATTCATCTCCATACTTGCATCTCACTTTATACCTGCATTTTTCTTCTTTGTGCTTCCACGGATTACGCTTTACTACTAATTACTTACTGAGAGAGTCCGAGACCTAGATTTTTTTCTTCGTGGTGTCTCATTTTCAGATTTTGTGTTTACTATTTTTGTATTGTCTCCAAATACATATCTTATTGCCAGATGCTTTATTGATATCTTCTTCTGATATGTGTATGGAAGTGCTTGTTCTAATTTGTTGTCTTTTGAACAGGCTTAGATGTATGGGTTTTTAAAAAACAAGTGTATTGTGTTGTATGACACCTTGATACAACAGGTTTGTGGCCACCTAACACATGGTTTATCTACATCCAAATATTCTCTATATAAAAACAGAGTTTTTTCGAGCGTTGTGGTTAATCGGAGCTTCTGGTTGATTCTGGCCCCACCATTTTAAATATCAACCAATAGAATTTGAGGAATATCTTTTACACCCATGATATATATTCCGGCCAATCACATTTAAGAAAATAATAACGTACCTAAAACATCTTATCTTACAAAATATTATAAAATTACCTAAAAAAATATAATCTTACAAAATATTATAAAATTTCCTAATATATATATATACATAAAATCCGCTAAAAATAGTTAAATCCCAATTAAGAAAATTTTAAAATAAACAAATAAATTATTAAGACAAAATCATATCAAGATATATATTTTCATCATGATTTCATCACAAATCTAAATTAATCATAAAAATTATTATCCAATGTCCAATTACACTTCTTATAATCATAAACTAATCCTAATCACACTTTCAACTTGCTGATAATTAAACTAACCTTAATACAATTTACAACTATAGTTTCAACTGAGATGGAAATAAAAATTGTTGATCAAATTTGGATCATTGATCAACATTTAAAATCAAAATACCTGGAGTTGTGAATGATAATCTGTTGATCAGAATGTATACTTCTTCCAGGCCGAAAATTATGTATAATCCTGTCGAAAATACAAAATCATTAGAAAAATATTAAGCAAAACTTTATGCATCACTGTTAAGCAAAACAAGACAAAACAAAAAAAAATCGTGGACAAAATAAGAAATCATTTGTGGAATTTTTTTTTTTTTTAATTATAGAAATTATTATTTTTTTGTTAAAAGCTAAATCATTTGTGGAAGAAAAGTGGAAGATTTTTTTTTTTAATGTAGTTTCAATGCAATTTTCTTAATAATATCATTTATTCCAAAATAACAATAATATAAAATAATTTCTATAATTAATCGTATAATAAATAACAATAAGATAAAATAATTTCTATAATTAGTCGTATAATAAAAGATGCCTAATATTTTTTTGGACAGAAAATATTTCCATGATGAATGTGTGGTATCTATGAATATAGAAATTTTAATTTTAAGGCGTTGATTGATATAATAAAATCTTTCATTTATAGAATTTTTAGGTTTGTTGATACACTGTATAAAGCACTCGCACAAGAGCCAAACCTCATTGTCTTTTCACATCTAGGGTTTCGTTAGTCGTTTTTTCTTTTGTTTCTTTACGTTTTAGGGTTCTGATGTCTATTCTGTTTTTATTATTTGTGTTGCATGTATCATCGAATATTCAGTTGGCAATAATGTTGCGGGAGTGGGCGCTTATGAATACTCATATCAGAGGTGATAAAACTAATCTTGATGTTTTCGTGTAGTTTTTTTATACATTTTCTTTTATTTCCTAAACTTTTCGTTTTAGTGTTATATGGCCGGTGTTTATATATCCTTCACACTGGAAATGCAGGCATTAAATTTTTTTTTTCCAGGAATCTCAGGATGATTACTGCTGGGATTCTTTTCCTAATCCAAGTGTCCTTGCGTTGTTTGTTGTTTGTGCCTAAAAACACACCTAGATCTCTTCTCCTTCCTTCATTTTCCTTTCAGGTTAAGCTTCAAGGAATTGGAAGAGGACATGGGTGAGCTTTCTATAACATCTCAAGTAGTCTTTGAAACATCAACGAACATGATTCTTTGGTTAGAGAATCGAAGAAGGTAGCTACTATCAACACGTTTTTGATTTTCATTACCACTATTTTTTATTTTGTTTGTTTAGAATTCTTTTGCGATAATTGCGTGCACATTGTGTGTTCTTTTAGTTTTAGTGTACCGAAGGTATATGCGATGTTTCTTTGTTTTTTTTAGTGTTCTTTTCATTTTCTAATCATTGGTTTTGGTGGGTTGCAGGGTCCTAATCGACTCAAAATTCTACTATGGTACGTGCATGGGATTTTTCTTTTGGACCTTCTGTTGATGATAACAACAAAGTCATGCGAAGGTATAAAGTATCTGATTTTTTAAATTTTATTTCCGGGTGTTCTTGATTTTGTGTACTGCAGTTGTTGGCGATATTCTCTTCAATCACTTATCTTTGGTTTTGGCGGATTGCCACTTGAGGTGCTAATGGATTCAAAATTCTTATACTCTCAAGTCTCAATAAGCTAAGAGTATCGGTTTCTTTAGGTGTATATCTATTCTTTGAATTTGGGTTGGATTGAGTTCATAGTTATTGGTTTTGGTATTTGTGAGTTTGAGAACTGATTTAGCTTCTCTTTAATTATAGTATCTTGAAAGTCTACCTTTGGTGCCATAATCGGGTGTTTGTGGAGTTTTTAATAACTCTTATAATTTGGGTAAGTAAATCTTCTAATTTAGAGCAGAAATACTTACTAAAAGTAAATGGTTGAATGACTTTTTATGAGTTGGCGTTCTTATAATCTACGTGGGTTATCAATTTCATCATTGATCTCAAGCTTTTTCAAATTCTTTGTGCAGCTATATAGAAGAGCACCTATGAGAGGTCTTATCGATGTATGCAACCTTAGTCATTTAGTCCATTTTAATTTGAGTTTCACCATTTTGTTTCCAGGTAATAACTCAGTTCCACTAATGCGGCAAAGCTTTTTCTACTGCCCAGTAAATGGAATGTGATTAGTACTGATGAGTAATGGAATGTGATTAGTGCGATGAGTAATGAAATGTGAATTTCACTCAGTAAATGGACAAGAGAATAGTACAAGTGGGCACGTTCGCAGTAAACCAACATGTTATTAGATACTTGGGATAACATTTGCAGATTGGTGTTACCGGTTTTTCAAAGGGGTGTATTAGATTTTGTTTGTTGCATGGTTGATTCATGTAAGTGATAAGTTCTCCTTTTTGGTTCGTATCAGAATCTTAGC
Source organism: Papaver armeniacum (assembly GCA_023531295.1). Lineage (NCBI taxonomy): Eukaryota > Viridiplantae > Streptophyta > Magnoliopsida > Ranunculales > Papaveraceae > Papaver > Papaver armeniacum. Next base: position 32,664 of record JAJJWW010002728.1, on the reverse strand, counting down.
AGTTGTGTATGTTCTTTTGTGCAGTTGCTAATGTGATGATCTTACATAAGCCAAGTCATGGAAATATATTCCACAGAACAAATCATATGCATGAAATATATGTTTGGTACTGTTTCGAGATTCCGAATAGTTTATGTGATGGCCGATGTGCGGAGACAAATTTATTGGTACGTTTCTACGCTAGCTTCCGTATCAGGTGATCAACTATAATGGTAGTCAACACCACGGGATTGATTTTTACTGCAGGCTGGATCAATTATAATGGTAGCCGACCTGCTATGTTCACCTGCCCAATAGTCGAAATGCACAATCATTAATAGAAAATCGTGATAAACGATACATTTCATAAAAGAAAGAAAATGAAAAAAATCTGGGAAACAAAAACAGATTTCCATGTACGAAGTTGCTCAATTCTTTTTTTTTGGTACTAAGGAGGTGCTCAATATGGAAACAAGTAAATGTGGCAATCAAAAAATGGAAAAAAAATATTGCAGGTCGGCTTAAATATTTTTCATCCATAAATATGGAGATTATATTGGAATTTTTGTCCAAAAAGATTAAGCACACTAGAAAAGATATTTTAATTAAATACAATAAAAAAGAAAATAACACAATAGAAAATTAAAAGATTTCATGGTTTTGAGCTTTTGAGCTTGAAATAGTAAAAATATATAAAAATCTAAAGCATAGATGTGCTTTGATTTTCATAAAAAGAGGGAAAGATGCTCGATATTTTTTGGTGAAATACTTCAAAAAGTAAAATATGGCTATATAGATTTCAACATGCTCGATTATTATTTATTATAGAAATTTTGGTTTTGGTGAGTCACTATATAAACACTTGAGCAAGATCCAAAACCACATGATTTTCCTGGTGATTTTTATTTCTAAGATTTTGTTGTTTTTTTTTTTGGAATAAGTAGTTGAGAGATATTGAAACTAATTGGGGATAGAGGAAAAGGACAAGAACGGGATCCAAATATCAAATCAGGGTCACCCCTTATCTAAGCATTTTAAGTAATTTCTAATCTACCACTCACTAATCAGGGTTAGTGGTTAATAATAATTAAGAAAAATCTTAAGAATTTGTTAAAAGATTATTGTAGGTTTTTATTTGTATTTGGGTGAGTGTAGAAAGAGGGAAAAAAATTGAGAAAAGATAATTGCTGCTAAGAGGTTGAAATTTGATTTTTTTCTTTGAATCCACCATTTTTGCAGCTGAAAAAGCTCGGTGCCGGCATGGACGTGGTATGAATACCATGCCGGTATAGTATTCAACCCAAAAACTATGCCGGTACAAAAGTTATTTTTTATGGTTTTAATCAGTCGACTGCCGGCACAGTTAGTTAATTATCGAGCATGCCGGCACAGTTTTCCGGCATAGTATGTTGCTTTAATTTCTATGTCGGCACATTATGTAAAGTATCCAGAAAGTTGATTTTTTGTTTTCACTTGACTACCGGCATTGATAGATTTCTATCGAGCATGCTGGCATTTAGTTACGGCATTGAATGTTAGTTACCAAGCATGCCGGCACCGTTTTCCGGCATGGTCTTCATCACTTCCGGCGATGTATAAAAAAATCCGACATGGTCTTCATCACTTCCAAAGATGGTCTTCATCACTACTCTAGGCATGTCTTCATCATTTCCCGGCATGTCTTCATCACTTCCTAAGCATGATCTTCATCATTACCGGCATGGTCTTTATCACTTCAATGTAAAAAAAAAAATCATATCCAAAGTGAGGAGCCGGCAGAGAAGGAGAAGAGAATTTGAAAGGGAGTGGGGAGAATTTAGAATTTGAAAGGGAATGTGGAATATTTGGGTTTCAAAGCTCTAACCCTAAAAGAGATCAATAAGAAGTGGAGATGGAAATGGGGATATGATTTTGTTTTTTGATTTTTATTTTTGAGGGAAGGGTATTTTAGTATTTTTGCCCCCAAAAACACCTCTTAGCAGACACTATTAGTTGGGTGAAGTAATTTATATTCCCCAATTGCGTGTTCTTTTTTTGGGGTTTTGTGGCCTAATCTTTTTAATTTTATTGTTTTGCATGTATCATAAATAATAATCGCGGCAACGGGGATCTCTTGAATGCGCGGAAATGGGGGAACTCATGAATACCGACATCTGAGGTGATGAAATTAATCTTGGTATTTGTGATTTTGTTTTCGAGGATTTCTTTGATGCTAATCAAAAAATCAAGACATTGGGTTTAAGTTGAATACGAGGTGGTGATATTTGTCCTTCCCTTTCAGACTCAAGAGTGTTTTGTGTCGTATGTGTTTGTTTTCATTAGAATTGCAGGCATAAGCAATTGAGTTGGATAAACTTTCAAAAATTCGACCACACAAATTCCTTCCCCTTAAAAACTTCCATGATGATTGCTGCTGGGGTTTTTTCCTCTTCAAATGATTTTGCATGGTTTGTGGTTTGTTGATGCGTGTCGTAGGTGCAATCAAATTAATTCAATATTTCCACTCAATTAAAAATAATATAATGGAAGTCAAGTTCGTTCCCACGAGGAGCAAGAGATCTTAGTTGTAAAAGTTGTCACGAAAGGGGGGGTGTAAAACGCAAAATAAAAATAAACAAAGTAATTAAAATCGAAAGTTGAAAGATGAAAACAATAAGAGAGAGAAGATCAAGGAATCCTTCTTCGTTACGAAACAATGATTAAAGTTATGTTCTTTTCTACTTGTTATTAGTCACAGATTATCACCAACCGTAGGATAGCAGTCCCGCTTAGCTAGCCCCAAAATCCCTAATTTCAGAAAGTAACAGTCCGCTTTAGTTATCGATTCTATTCAAAAGAACCACCTTGAGGTCCGCTTACAAGATGTAATTCCCAAATGCATTAAGATTTATGAATTTAGGTTTAGTACTAGTAGTTAAACTCGGTTCGCTTGGTTCACTTTCTAGCGTTGTTTCTACACACAATTGCTCCACTAATCCCTCCGCAAGGTCTCGTGTTTTCTACTTGTGTAAAGTGTCGAGAACTATTACGTATCCCCTAACTTATACTAGATATAGATCAATTAACAAATCAATTTAGCGTGCACTCCAAACAATCTATCAATCAATCATAAGTGTCTTTAAGATCACTCCTATTAGTAAAAACAATCGATAATCATGTGAAAAATCTCAAGATAGAATTGAAAACAAAAACTCAAATCATGTTAAGAACTAGGAATTCATCCTCAATCAAAGAGAAATTTAGCTACTCATGTTTTTGAAATTCACACAAATAATAATAATTAAAAGAAGAAGTTTCAAATTCACACAAGTAATTAAAAAGAAAAATCTTAGAAAAGCAAGCAAAAACACAAGTGTTGTGTGTGTAGAGAGGGTGTGTAGAGAGGTAGAAAACTTCTCTATTTATAAGCTTCAATATTCTCCAATTCTTCCAAGGAATAGAATCCTTATTCTTTTGCAATTCAATTTCCAAATCCAAGTCTTTCTCTTCTCTTCCACCTTCTCTTTCCAAATTTGAGTCCAATTCTCCATCCAATTCCTAGCCCAAGTCTTCATACCCATGAGAGAAGTCCATAGAAAATTCTGGAATTTTTGGCTCGCCGGAAAACTGGGATTATGGCCGGAAATCGGCCGGAAAACGTCGCCGCCGGCCGCCTGAAAATTTTGTCGTCGAGAGAATATTCGACGGAATATTCCGTCTGGTCCTCCGTTAGGACTAACGGTCAAACTGGTCAACCGTCGGTCAACGTTAGTCAACAAAAGTCAACGATCTAAGTGGTGAGTCAACTCGAGTCGAAACCGAGTCGATGATTCAACTCAGTCTGCACCGTGCCACTTGCCGAGCCATCTTGCTAGGTCACCCCCGATGCACCATCATTGTCTTCATTGCTTCTCTGCCCGACCATCATGGCCACCGGTGCCCATTTACATTACTACTTCAATTCATTAACTCCGCAATGAGTGCACTCGGCAATTTCAATCAACATAAACTCGGCACCAGTTCCTTACTTCACTTCACCGCCTTGAGCTCCAACACGACAACTCCAATCCCAGGCCAGCATGACCAGCTTGCCTCAACCTCCATTTGATCCGCGAGCCGCAACCTCAAAGATACACACTCCACTTGATCTCCCCCGGAATCCAACTCGGTCTTCACCGACCCGCAATTTCTTTCCCACCAGCTCCACTGCTACTCCACAACACCACAAACCTACAACTCCATTGTTATTAACAAATTCAGCCATTGCGGTCTCATCACCCGAGCCATCTCACAGCTAACCTTGAGCCACAAAAACCACACGTACTCCAACACTGTTTATTGGCAACCACACAAAGACCACTTGACCGCCATCGTGCTAGAATGCTCTAATTCCAATTCCAGCCATGGCTCGCACCAACACAATCTCATTCTTCCCCGAACAAAGATTCAAACCCTTATAACACTTTCAGCAGAGAGCCAACCTCTTCCTTCACCATTGAACCACCAATGCAAACCTCCTCATTCTGCCTACAATCCCCACTTGCCATAATCATCACCGCACCATTCACCAACACCACCAAGGCTGCTACACCAATAACTCCTGGTTCCAATTTCTTGTTGCTCTGCACAGCATCACCATCAATAAGAACAACAGCGACATCTGTCAGCCAAACCATAAATCAATCCATTTTCTATCTTAGAAACCCATTCTCAGAACCTGAGTCTTACCAAAGACCCATTTCCTCTCTTTGTTGTTAGCAGCACCACCAGAACTCGTCTTCAATTTCTTCCTCCCTGAGTAATTCTTGTTAAAACCCAAAGAGCCAGCTTCACTCGATTTCTCAATCTCCCGGTTCGATTCAACCTTTCCCCGAGCATATCAATTCAAACCCATTCACTGGCAAAGAACTCAACCTCAATCCCATGAGAATCAACAACATCGGTTTCAGATCGAAACCCTCATTCAAAGATCTCCATCGTCAATATTCGATTATAAAGAACTCTAACAATTCTTCTTCATCTTCCGGTTCACTCATCGATCCAACCACCACCATCGAACCCCTTTTCTTCCCTGGAATCATCATTAGCAGCTCGTTCTCCGTCTCTCTCGAATCACACACCCATCTCAGTTTCACTCAAGAGCATCGATTCCTTCTCTTTGTTCTTACAGCAGCTGCAGCTCAATAAATGAAGAAATGATTGAGAAGAAAACCATTTCTCGATTTTAGGTTTAGAGTTAATTGCACGGATCCGGGTCGGGTTTGGATCCGGGTACAGGTGTGGAGCAGGGTTTAAGATGTGGGTTAAATGGGTTTCAACATCCATGGATATAACCCAACCTTTTTACCATTGATAACAGCACTATGTTTCTGGATAAGGGCTACCCAGTTTGGCAGCCCCTTAACCTTGACTGGGCTCCATATAGTATTCCCTCCTTGGTGAAATGACAATTTTACCCTTTTGGCTCAAATTGGCGATTTCTTCTCCTTTTCATCCGTGTGACTCCATAGTAGCTACAAAACTCAAAACAAGCGTAAAATACATAATTTACAAGAAAAATAGCAAAGAAAGTATAAACTACTAGATAGTAAATATGGTGTATTCTACACCTATCAAATTCCCCCACACTTAGACTTTGCTAGTCCTCGAGCAAAACAAACTAAAAACTCACAACTTCAAAGCATTCAAGCGTCTCAAGCATCCAAAGAGCTATGAGGACATAGAGTTTCGCATTCTAGTAATAAGAAGTTAGAAATACTAAAGAACATATTCTCGTTCTTAAATGTTGAGTGAGAAATAACCACACCATAATGAGAGAATGCGTGTTTGAGAAACGATCAATAAGCATTTCGCCTCAACTTCGCCTCACCAAATAAGATTTTATGATAATTGCACTCAAAAAGACACTTTTCTATGGTTCTCACATGTGTGCAGGTAGGAATAAAGAGAATTCTATGACACGTTGAATGGTGGGAAGGATAACTTCCGAAATTTTGAAAAACACACATCTTTTAATATTTTGAAAAACCATTTTTCTGACGATCTCTAAGAAAGGAAATCAACCATATTTATCGAGGATGAGATTACTTACTTACCTTCACATCCGATCGCCAATTATGATAACACCACTCTCACGGCATCCAATAGAAACATCTTCCGCTCCTCGTCTTGATTCTTGGTCTTCGGTTTCAACTATTGATGAAAACCCTCGAATTTCATAAATCCTTGACAATTATAACTCTTTACCTTGAAATCCTTGTCGCTTGAAACTTCCTTATAAATTTTCCTTCCCCACGGCTCATTAAATAAGAACAAATATTTCTCTTGTTTTTCTATCTTTTTTTTTTTTTTTTTTTTTTTTTTTTTTTTTTTTTTTTTTTTTTTGATTCACAAGAGAAATTAAATACAAAATAAACCATAGCCTTGGAAGAAGTATTTTACCGCTTGATTCTTCACAACTTGTATCGTCTTGAAATCATAAACTTTCAAAAATTCTCACCTTTTAATTTTTCTTCGTTTTCATGAATAAGTCTTCATACTTGAATATAAAATTACCTCATTGTATTGTAAGTCTTCAACATATATGTAAAACCCGCTCTTTGTATGTTGCTTTATTTGAATTTGAAATTTGCTCTTTTTCTCATTCCGTTGCTTGTAAACCTTAAACTTTTCCAACTTTCCTTGTAGATTTTGATGTCGCTCCTTGTTGATGATGAGAGTGTTTCTATGGATCCGTTGTTGTCGCGAGAGAGAATGGTGCTAACTGCAAATCGAACTACAAAAAGGAAGCTTTCATCCATGGACGTCACCCTCATGATTGACAAAATTAGCACTCAAGAGATCAAAGAGTAGTGCTTCTATTGGTGGGAGGTTGGGTAGCTCACCATTCTACCCGGAATTAACTTACGGTGACACACACTCAAAAGAAGCTCTTTAGTAGATGGAAGATTTCTGGTCGGTGCCTCTCATGATATGAATACGGGTAGTCTCCACTAATGATTGATCAGCAACTCTAATAACGCACTTCTCCTGCACCAAATTCGCATCACCGGCATGATTAAATCCATTATTTAACACTCTAACAAACAAGAAATCCAATGTAGTTCTCTAACATTTCCAAGTTCAATTATGTCGGTCAAAATCTCTATGTAAACATACCTAGAAGTATGCTAGTGACTCTAAAATCTTTAAAAGTTGGAATTTTTATGTAAAACTTTTTTTTCTTTTTTTTCTTTTTTTCATTTTTTTGTAATTTTTGTTTTAAAAACATGCTTAACCACTCCCCCACACTTAAACCTTACATTGTCCTCAATGTAATTGAATCCTCCTAGTAAAGTCAAGGTGGGAAATTTTAACATGATAAGAAACAAGAAAAAGAAATAACAAAAAGCAAAAGGATAAGAAATACAAAACCGATGGGTTGCCTCCCATTAAGCGCTTGTTTTAAAGTCGACGGCCCGACTTAGCTCTCGCGGCACATTACTCCTCCGGAGGAGTACATCTTGAAGTCCAATTATGTCCACATGCTCCGTTGGAAAGTTTTCATAATATGGCTTTAACCTATGGCCGTTGACTTTCAATTGTTGTCCTGTTTTTTCGCTAACAATATCAACTGCACCATGAGCATAAACATTAGTAACAACAAATGGTCCCACCCAACGGGACTTAAGCTTTCCCGGAAATAAACGTAAACGAGTATTAAATAAAAGAACTTTTTGCCCCACAACAAAACTTTTCCGCGAAATCATCTTGTCATGAAAAAGCTTAGTCTTTTCCTTGTAAATCCGGGCACTCTCGTAAGCATCATTACGTATCTCCTCTAGCTCATGTAGTTGTAACTTCCTTTGTTTCCCGCTTCATCATACTCCATGTTGAATTTCTTTATCGCCCAATAAGCCTTATGTTCAAGTTCAACCGGAAGATGACAAGCCTTACCATAAACCAACCTATATGGAGACATACCAATTGGTGTCTTAAACGCCGTTCTATACGCCCAAAGTGCATCATTGAGCTTAAAGCTCCAATCTTTCCTCGTGGTATTCACCGTTTTCTCAAGAATGGACTTTATCTCACGATTGGAAATTTCCGCTTGTCCACTAGTTTGTGGATGATAAGGCGTACCAATTTTGTGTGTTATGTTGTACTTCTTGAGGAGAGCGTGGAAAGCCCTCTTGAAATGTGAGCCTCCATCGCTTATCACCACTCTTGGTGTTCCATGCCTATTGAAAATGTTTTCCCTTACAAAATCACAAACAACTTGAGAGTCATTAGTTTTGGTGGCTCTAGCTTCCACCCATTTCGAAACATAATCAACGGCAAGAAGTATATAAAAATTCCCATTCGAATTGACAAAGGGCCCATAAAATCAATACCCCACACATCAAAATCTCAACGGCAAGAATTGGTGTGAGTGGCATTTGATTTCGAGCACCTAGATTGCCCGTTCGTTGACATCTATCACACGATTTACAAAAAACATATGAATCTTCAAACAAGGTGGGCCAATAAAATCCACTCTCTAGAACTTTGAGAGCGGTGCGTTTTCGAACCAAAGTGGCCACCACATGCAAAAGTGTGGCAAAAGGAGAGAATGGATTGAAATTCGGAATTAGGCACGCACCTTCGCATTATTTGATCAACGCCATATTTCCATAAGTATGGTTCATCCCACACATATTGCTTAGCTACCTTCTTAAGTTTCATCTTTTGGAAGTTGGACATTGTACTAGGTACTTTCCTTGTCACCAAGTAATTCACTATATCCGCATACCAAGGTGTTGATTCGTCCATGGAGAAAAAGTTGTTCGTCCTAAAGCGGTCATGTAATGGAAGTTCCTCTTGAGACATAACAAGCCTACTAAGATGATCCGCAACGGTATTCTCCACACCCCCTCTTATCACGAATTTCTATGTCGAACTCTTGTAACAATAGGATCCACCGGAATTAATCTTGGCTTAGCTTCTTTCTTCTTTATTAAGTGTCTTAGTGCGGCATGATCGGAATACACAATAACCTTTGTACCCACCAAGTATGATCGAAATTTTTCCAAAGCAAAAACTATAGCCAATAACTCCTTTTCCGTGGTAGAATAATTGATTTGTGCATCATTAAGGGTCCTAGATGCATAATAGATAACATGGGACAACTTGTCCACCCTTTGACCCAAAACGGCTCCAACCGCATAATCACTAGCATCACACATTAATTCAAATGGAAGATTCCAATCCGGTGATTTGATAATTGGCGCACTTGTCAACATATCCTTTAATTTGTCAAAAGCATCCTCGCATTCCTTGTTGAAGTCGAAAGGTACCTCCTTTTGTAATAACTTGCACATCGGCATGGAGATTTTGGAGAAATCCTTGATAAACCGCCTATAGAAACCTGCATGACCAAGAAAAGAACGGATTTCCCTCACCGAAGTGGGATATTATAAGTTTCTTATTAAATCTATCTTTGACTTGTCCACTTCGAGCCCCCGAGAGGACACAATGTGACCAAGTACTATGCCGTGGTTTACCATAAAGTGACATTTCTCCCAATTAAGGACAAGGTTTGTGTCTATGCATCGTTTAAGAATTAGTTCAAGGTTATTTAAACAACCATCAAAAGAATTGCCATAAACACTAAAGTCATCCATAAATACCTCGATGATGCGCTCCACATAATCCGAGAATATACTCACCATGCATCTTTGAAAAGTAGCCGGCGCATTGCAAAGGCCGAACGGCATCCGTCTATATGCAAACGTTCCAAACGGACAAGTGAAAGTGGTCTTCTCTTGGTCCTCCGGTGCAATAACAATTTGATTGTATCCCGAATAACCATCCAAAAAGCAATAATAAGAATGCCCCGCTAACCGCTCCAACATTTGATCAATGAAAGGTAAAGGAAAGTGATCCTTGCGGGTTGCGGAATTAAGCTTTCTATAGTCAATGCACACTCTCCAACCGGTTTGAACTCTTGTAGGAACAAGTTCATCGTCTTGATTTCTGAACAACCGTGACTCCTGGATTTCTTTGGTACCACTTGAACCGGACTAACCCACTTGCTATCGGAAATTGGGTAGATTACCCCCACACTTAGCAATTTGAGTATCTCTTTTTCACAACCTCCATCATGGGAGGATTTAGCCGACGTTGAGCATCACGTACCGGCTTCACGTTCTCTTCCATTAGAATCCTATGCATGCACATGGATGGACTAATGCCTTTGATGTCCGCAATCGTCCACCCAATAGCCGTTTTGTGCTCTTTCAAGACTCTAAGCAAACGGTCTTCTTGTACCTGAGGTTCTTAGAAATAATCACCTAAGCTCATCTCCATCTCCCAAGAAAGCATACTTCAAATGATCCGGAAGTGGCTTCAATTCTAGTTTGGGCGCCTTCACAATAGATGGTACAAGTACTTCATCATTCACGGGTAAAGAAATATAAGAAACATCACCCATTTTAGCTTCTTGCAATGTCGCCAAAGCACCACATATCTCCACCAATTCCTTGGAGATTTCAACATCCAAGTTAGACAAGCCATGGACATCCAATTCAATGCTCTTTTGCAACACCACATCAAGTTCATCCTCTTGGTTCAATTCCACCATTTGTTGCGCTAATGAATCAACCACATCAATGGAGTAAACTAATGCACATCACTTGGGTAGCGCATGGCTTCAAATATGTTAAAGTGTATTATCTCCTTGTCGAATTCCATAGTGAGTGTACCCTTATCAACATCAATCTTCGTCTTTGTGGTCTTCATGAATGGCCTCCCAAGAAGTAAAGAAGTAGATGATCGGTTCTCATTGTTGTCCATATCCACCACAAAGAAGTCCACCGGAAAAATAAGCTCATTTACTTGCACTAGCACGTCTTCTACAAGCCCCTTAGGATATATGTTAGACTTGTTTGCCAATTGATAATAACTCTTGTCTCTTTCAAAGGTCCAAGATTCAAGGAGTCATATATTTCGCCGACATCACACTAATGGAAGCTCCCAAATCAAGTAAAGCATGTTCAAACCTTTGTTTACCAATAGTAATTGGCACCGTGAAACCACCGGGATCCGTGCACTTTGTAGGCATCTTCTTCAATAGCATAGCCGACGCACTCTCGCCAACTTTAGTAATTTCATTATCAAGCAACCTATCCTTCTTGATGCATAATTCCTTCATGAACTTGGCATACCTTGGAATTGTCTTGATAGCCTCAATGAATGGGATGTTGATTTCAATTTTCTTGAAGATATCCATAAGTGCCTTGTCTTGAGCTTCTTTTCTTGGATTTAGCAAAACGACTAGGAAAAGGAGGTGGAGTAGTGAAAGTAGAAACCGGTTCCTTGGATTGGTCGTTTGGTGTGGAATTCTCCTTTGTGCGGTTTCCTCCTTGTCATTGACTACCTCTTCACTAACCTCCTCATGATGACTTGGACCCTCCACTTGTCTTCCACTTCTTAAAGTAACCGCATTAACATTCTCTCTTGGATTCACAAACGGTTGTGAAGGAAGTTTTGTGGATGCTTGAGATTTCAATAAATTCACATCGGTCGCCAATTGTCCCATTTGAGTTTGTAAGTCCTTGATGGCCGAATCGGTCTTTTGTTGATTTTGTTGGCTTTGTTGGAACATAGAAGTAAGACCTTGCAAACCTTGCATCATGACATTAAGCTTATCATCAATTGAAGATCCTTGTTCTTTCACTTGAGGTTGGAATTGTTGATAACCACCTTGTTGTTGAGGTTGGAATCGTGATTGTTGAAAACCACCTTGTTGTGCATATGGATTAGGAGCCGCCGCTTGCTTGTTTGCATAACTAAAGTTGGGATGATCCTTCCACCCGGGATTATAGGTATTGGAGTATGGATCGTACCTTGGCCTTTGATTTGGATATAAAGCATTCACTTGTTCGGTCTCATCATCCGGAATAATTACACGCGCCATCCTTTGAATCATTGTCTCCATGTTACTCATCCTTTGATCAAGATGTGATGAAGAATCACTAACTTCATGCACTCGCCTAACCATTGGTTCATCCCTTGTGTAGAATTGTTGCGAGTTTGCCGCCATGCTTTCAATCAACTCTCTAGCTTCTGGTCAAAGTCTTGTTCATTAGTGCACCACCACCCGCTGGCGTCAAGAAGAGACCTATCACTTGAGTGGAGAGCTTCATAGAAGTATTGAGTATCATAACATCACTAAATTGATGGTGTGGACAGCGTGCCACCAACCTCTTGTATCGCTCCCAACATTCATACAATGATTCTCCCACTTGTTGTTTCAATCCACAAATCTCCTTGCGAATTTGAGTAGCTTTGGATGCGGGAAAATATCTCTCGAGGAAAATTTTCTTCATCCCATTCCATGTTGTGATACTTCCTAAGGCAAATAATATAACCATTCCTTAGCATTGCCCGCCAAAGAAAACGGGAACGCTTTCAACATTGCTCCATCCGCATTAGTCTCCGGTGGAAGCATAGCCATAACTATGGCGTAGAAGTCCATAAGATGTTTGTTTGGGTCCTCATTCACCATGCCATGGAACTTTGGTAACTCTCTAATCAACCCCGGCTTGATCTCGAAGGTTGAATTAGTTTGAATACACCATTGTTGTGTATCAAGCTTGTGAGACGCTAGGTCCTTGAGTGTACGATCAGCCATTGTTTCTTCCTCTTTGTCCGAATCACTTGATGAAGAAGGAGAAAGTGGAGTGTTAATCGCTCGAATGAAATCCTTTAATTGAGTGCCGGATCGAAGACGTATTGGACTCGGTCTACCCCCTTTAAGCATTCACCAAAGGTATAACACCTGAAACAAGATTCTCACAAACTAAGTTAGATACGGTAAAAGAATCTAACAAAGCAAAAAGAATAAAAACAACTAAAAAAATCGCCTGTTGCTCCCCAAGAATCGGCGCCAAAATTTGATGCGTGTCGTAGGTGCAATCAAATTAATTCAATATTTCCACTCAATTAAAAATAATATAATGGAAGTCAAGTTCGTTCCCACGAGGAGCAAGAGATCTTAGTTGTAAAAGTTGTCACGAAAGGGGGTGTAAAACGCAAAATAAAAATAAACAAAGTAATTAAAATCGAAAGTCGAAAGATGAAAACAATAAGAGAGAGAAGATCAAGGAATCCTTCTTCGTTACTTAAACAATGATTAAAGTTATGTTCTTTTCTACTTGTTATTAGTCACAAATTATCACCAACCGTAGGATAAAGCAGGTCCGCTTAGCTAGCCCCAAAATCCCTAATTTCACCGAGTAACGTGTCCGCTTAGTTATCGATTCTATTCAAAAGAACCACCTTGAGGTCCGCTTACAAGATGTAATTCCCGAATGCATTAAGATTTATGAATTTAGGTTTAGTACTAGTAGTTAAACCTGGTTCGCTTGGTTCACTTTCTAGCGTTGTTTCTACACACAATTGCTCCACTAATCCCTCCGCAAGGTCTCGTGTTTTCTACTTGTGTAAAGTGTCGAGAACTATTACGTATCCCCTAACTTATACTAGATATAGATCAATTAACAAATCAATTTAGCGTGCACTCCAAACAATCTATCAATCAATCATAAGTGTCTTTAAGATCACTCCTATTAGTAAAAACAATCGATAATCATGTGAAAAATCTCAAGATAGAATTGAAAACAAAACTCAAATCATGTTAAGAACTAGGAATTCATCCTCAATCAAAGAGAAATTTAGCTACTCATGTTTTTGAAATTCACACAAATAATAATAATTAAAAGAAGAAGTTTCAAATTCACACAAGTAATTAAAAAGAAAAATCTTAGAAAAGCAAGCAAAAACACAAGTGTTGTGTGTGTAGAGAGGGTGTGTAGAGAGGTAGAAAACTTCTCTATTTATAAGCTTCAATATTCTCCAATTCTTCCAAGGAATAGAATCCTTATTCTTTTGCAATTCAATTTCCAAATCCAAGTCTTTCTCTTCTCTTCCACCTTCTCTTTCCAAATTTGAGTCCAATTCTCCATCCAATTCCTAGCCCAAGTCTTCATACCCATGAGAGAAGTCCATAGAAAATTGAATTTTTGGCTCATTAAAAATCGATTATGGCCGGAATCAGGTGAAACGTGCCACGGCCACCCGAAAATTTTGTCGTCGAGAGAATATTCGACGGAATATTCCGTCCGTCCTCCGTTAGACTAACGGTCAAATCGGTCAACCGCCGTCAACGTTAGTCAACAAGAAGTCAACGATCTAATTTTAGTCGGGCCGAAGTGAGTCAACTCGATCGAACCGAGTCGCGATTCACTTCAGTGCGGACCCAGGCCACTTGCCGTGCCATCTTGCTAGGTCACCCCCGATGCACCATCATTGTCTTCATTTGCTTCTCTGCACGACCATCATGGCCCCGGCTGCCATTTACATTACTACTTCAATTCATTAACTGCAATGAGCGCCACTGCAGCCGCACTTCAATCAACATAAACTCGTAGCACTGATTCCTTTACTTAACGCAAATACTTGCCTTGAGCTCCAAATAAACTCGCACAACTCCAATCCCAACACGTACAACCTGCCGGCATGACCGACTTGCCCCGAACCTCCATTTGATCCGCAGCTGCAACTTCAGCATACACACTCCACTTCAGTCTCCCCTGGAATCCAACTCAGTCTTCACCTGACCTGCAATTTCTGTTTCACAACTTGCGGCTCCAGCTGCTACTCCACAACACCACGGCTACAACTCCATTGTTATTAACAAATCGGCCATTGCAGGTCTCATCACCTCGAGCCATCTCACAAATAACCTTGAGCCACAAAACCACACGAGACTCCAACACTGTTTATTGGCAACCACACAAAGACCACTTCACCGCCATCAAAGAATGCTCGCAAATTCCAATTCCAACCATGGCCTCGCACCAACACAATCTCATTCTTCCCGAACAAAGATTCAAACCCTTATAACACTCGTGAGAGCCAACCTCTTCCTTCACCATTGAACCACCAAACAAGAAACCTCCTCATTCCGTCTACAATCCCCACTCGCCATAATCATCACCGCACCATTCACCAACACCACCGAGGCTCGCTACACCAATAACTCCTGGCCAATTTCTTGCTGCTCGCACAAAGATCACCATCAATAAGAACAACAAATGCGACATCCGTCACCAAACCATAAATCAATCCATTTTCTATCTTAGAAACCCATTCTCGAAACCCGAGTCTTACCAAAGACCCATTTCCTCTCTTTGTTGTTAGCAAGACCACCCGAACTCGTCTTCAATTTCTTCCTCCCGAGTAATTCTTGTTAAAACCCAGCCTTCACTCGATTTCTCAATCTCCCGGTTCGATTCAACCTTTCCCCGAGCATATCAATTCAAACCCATTCACGGCAAAGAACTCAACCTCAATCCCATGAGAATCAACAACATCAAGCCAGATCGAAACCCTCATTCAAAGATCTCCATCACAATATTCGATTACAAAGAACTCTAACAATTCTTCATCTTCCGGTTCACTCATCGATCCGAACCACCACCATCGAACCCTTTTCTTCCCTGGAATCATCATTAGCCGGCTCGTTCTCCGTCTCTCTCGAATCACACACCCATCTCGGTTTCACTCAAGAGCATCGATTCCTTCTCTTTGTTCTTACAAAGAATTTAGCTCAATAAATGAAGAAATGATTGAGAAGAAAAACCATTTCTCGATTTTAGGTTTAGAGTTAATTGCACGGATCCTAGTCGGGTTTGGATCCTGATGCAGTGTGGAGCGTTTAAGATGATGGGTTAAATGGGTTTCAACATCCATGGATATAACCCAACCTTTTACCATTGATAACAAAGACTATGTTTTTGGATAAGGGCTACCTCGGTTTGGCACCCCTTAACCTTGACTGGGCTCCATATAGTATTCCTCCTTGGTGAAATGACAATTTTACCCTATTTGGCTCAAATTGGCGATTTCTTCTCCTTTTCCTCCGTGTGACTCCATAGTAGCTACAAAACTCAAAACAAGCGTAAAATACATAATTTACAAGAAAAATAGCAAAGAAAGTATAAACTACTAGATAGTAAATATGGTGTATTCTACACCTATCATTTGTCCTGCACCAAATCATATATTAGCTTATTGATTTGTTTGCAACAAGAGTATCGTACTTACTGATTTTTTACCAATTTCAATAGTAATTTCGTAACAAGGTCATCCAGCAAGAAGAAATAAATCCGTGCATCGTGATTTTAAATTCAGACCAACCACCGCATCATCGAAATTTGAGAGTCTCAATGTTAATTCGAAAATAATAATAAGATATACTCCAATGTACATTGGCTTTTCAAATACAAATAATGAACCATCAAAGTTACTATCATCATAAAGAATGATTTACAGATGAATATATCAAAACCATTTGCGCCAACACATTCTTGCCAACTCCAGATCTATAGATCTGTATTATTCTCGAAGCACCGACTCATAGGCATGAGAATGGTGAATAGAAGATTAAGGTGATTTAATTGACTTCAAATTTGGTGTTATTGGGTTACTTATTTAGAGTTTTCTTTTTACTCCTTATCACGTACCTTAGGTTGTTTTATCTTAGGGTACTACAATTTATGTCTATTAATTGTTTTGGTAGATTTTTAGGTACTATCGGTTAATTAAAGTTTTTCTTAGGTGTCTGTTTTCCTTTTAGTAAATGTTTGCGCTCCAAAAGATGTTCCAATTTTTTCAACCGGATATATTATTGTGAAGTGGCATTTCGTAAAATATAGATAATTTTTTTTTTTATGGATTGAACCATCTCAAAAGTCATCAAGACAATCACCCTTCACATCAATTACTGGGTAAGCAAGAAAACAGAAAATGTGATCTTGCATCGCACGGGTGAGCAACTACTTCTTTATAGTTTATCATTTCTTCTTTTCTTCTAGTTATTGCAAGTAATTTATGTTCAGAACTAGTGTCGTTTTCTATTTGGAGTGCGAAAGATGTCATCTAGAATAGTGATCATTTGAACGCTATCGATCACCTCGCATTTTCTCGTTTCTTTATATATGCTTTAAACTAGTACTAGTATAATAATTTTCGGTTGCTGGGAAACAACATTCAAATGAGGTTTATAAAGCATGTATTTCTTATTCTTCGTTGGGATTAGCTCTGTAACCCTTAATATATGGATGTGTAAGTCCTAGTTACATAAGTCATTCTAATGTGTAACTTCTAGTTACACATGCATATAGCATGTGTAACTCTTATTTACACTAGTCACTTACATGTGTAATTTTGGGTTTTAATTTTTGATGAACTGCTTTATTTATTTTTGTGCAGTTTGTTTGATATTTTGATTTTATTATACGTGAGAGAGCGGATTTGTTGCTGTAGATGGCACTGAAGCTTAGCTGGTGAAGATGCAGTTCTCAAGTGAATTACAGGTGGTATGAGTATGGAACTGAGCATGGTAATGGTTATGAACAGGCTCTTGTTGCAAATTACAGGTTATGGAGGTGTTGATTTCTGAGTATGAAAGTTCACAGAGAGCTGTAGGAGTGTGCAAGTGGTACATATGCAGATTTGGCATTGGTTTGGAATGAACTGGTACTGTTATTGCAGTGATATAGCTATGGGATGAATGGTAATAGCTCAGGTATGCACTGCTTGAAGAATCAGATGGGTTTGAGTTAATGATGCTCGGATAGATGTATGTTAGGAGTTAACACTACGATTCGGGTGCACTGCAGCTTAAGACAGTGGTAATGGAATAGAGAAAATTCAGATGTGAAGTAAGCTCTTTCAGGTATTGATCTCTCTTACAATTTGTCTTCATCATCGTGTTTGTTTGATGAGTTTCACAATGATTGTTCTATATGCATAGTTAGGTGATTGTTTACGAGTTAGGTGTAAGACATTAGAGTCTTAGACATTTCTTTTGCATTATAAAAATATGCGTGCATCCGCACATTAGTTTAGATGTATCCAAACATAAAAACTTTGAATTATAAACACTGGGGTCTTTGAACCATGTTAGTTTGATGCTCAGATGAATTTTTGTTAGAGATGCACAATTAGACATAGTAATTGCTGAGTACACAGGTCATATGTATGTGTAACTCCTAGTTACACATTCTATATGCATGCGTAACTTCTCCTTACACTAGACAGATGCATGTGTAACTTCTGGTTACGCAAGTTAGATGCTTGTGTAACTCCTTGTTATACATGCTAAAATGAAAAAACCTTATAACCAAAAAATTACACATGCTAGGTATCCAACTCATATGCATGTGTAACTGTCAATTACACTAGATAGATATATGTGTAATTCCAAGTTACACTAGACGAATGCATGTGTAACTCCTAATTACACATGCTAAGATAAGTTATCATGTGCCTTTAATGTAATCTTTGTTCTATAATTTTGTCTTGCAATTATTCTATAATTTTGTTTCTTTATTTTTTGTTCATCCAACCTAATTCTATGGATGTTTATTCTTGTTTGCAGATGTGCAAGTATATTGGAATCGAGAAAGACAAAAAAGGAAGGAAACACTTCGCTTTCCATATCTCGTGTTTTAATTCGTTTATTGTGTTCAAACAACCAATTACTATGATTGTAATAATTGATGAACGGACAAATTATTGTAAATAAAAATTAAAGTAATACATGAATTATGATGAATAACTTGTAGATAACTTTACATTTTTTTTTATCGTAATAACCTTACATATATCATGTGTAATAAAAAGTCACACATGCATATGGATAGGGCTGCACATACTCCCAAGTACGACCGGTTCTCTATGGAACCTGGTCCACAGTACTGGTGTTGACCGTCTCAAATTTGAGGACCGCATTACAGCTCATTGTACACAGTGTTGTAGTCCGCATCCTCATCGGGCCTGTACAAGTCCGCAAGACGGTTTTTTACCTGTAATATCAACACCATATCTATATGAATCTGAGAATTCATTATCATAATTCATTGATATACTTATTTACAACAAAAACCACATCAATCGGATAATAATACAATACAACAATTTCAAACTCAAATGTATAATACAATTCATTGGTTTGCTCTTCACTTTGATTTCTCAATCTCGATCTCCATCTTTTCTTCACATCTTCAATGGCAAGATTAACATCAATCAAAACCCAATATTAATTTCTATCTTTCCCTTCTTTTCGATTGCAACAAAATCAGATTCAAACCAATTTCTTCTCACATACCATCAAAATCAACAACCCATTCAAATCCTTGTCTTGATTATTAGCAGCAACCATCTTAATTTCTTAATTAGTGGTAATGCTCAACCCACTCGAACACAAAATCAATAAGAATAAGAGGTGATTGAAGAAGCTCTGATTCGAAATTCCAATATCTTTTGTCAAGATGAGAGTCGTGGTAATGCTCCATTAACTCCTGAGATTTCAAATCGAATCATGGATGCTATGCGTGGGATGAATTGAACTCCGGGGTTTGTTACCGATTATGAATTAATGATTTGCAAATATGACCTAAAATATATATCGCTTAGATTGGAATTGATTCCTCTGTTAATTGATTATAAACGGATGTACCCTATTGTTAACTCGATTCAAATGAAACCACTAAATCAAAAAGAAGCCCTAAATTTCTTAGATCTAAGAAAACATCAAACCCTATTGTTGGTGTTGTAGATTAAAGTTGGTGGTGTTGGTTCACTGAACCAAAGAAAAAGAAAATGAAGAAGAAAAGTGATGAGTCGATAGATAAGTATCACTCAAAGACCTAGGGTGGACGACCAGGATTAAAAACTAATCAAAAATCTAATGGTGATAATGGCCAGGACATATGGTCCTGTTCCCACTCTATTCTTCCCCTAGTACCGGTGTTTGTACTGGTGTACTCCTATCTTCTTCGATTTCATTCCGGTCCTGTCTGCCTACACGGCCTTGGTGCAGTGCGGCATCGTCCGGTTTCCGGTTCCATCAAGATGGTACTCTTGACCGGTTCTTGTGCAGCCCTACATATGGATGTGTAACTTGTAGATACACATGCCATACGCATGTGTAACTTCTGCGTACACATGTGTAACTACAGAGTACACATCTATGTACAAGTGTGACTTTGCATTACACATTTTATATGAATGTGTAACTTCTGGATACACATGTCATATCATGTGTAAGTTCTGTGTACACATCCTTATGTTGGTGGCGGTTGGCGGCAGCGGCGGTGGTGGTGGTCGGAGGTGGCTGGCGGTGGTGGTCGGAGGTGGTTTGACTGGCGGTGGTGGTCGATGGTGGTTGGTGGCGGTGGCGGTCTGAGGTGGTTGGCGGTGGTTGTGGTGGTTGGAACCAGGTCACATAATATTTTAATAATTTTGGACCTAAATTTAAATTTTATTTAATTATGGGCTTGAAAATATGTATAAGGGTTGCAAAGTCTTTTAATAATCTGGGACCTAGATTTAAACTTCTTTTAATTAAGGGCCTCATATTATGGGTTATCCATGGATTGGGCCTTAGCCTAATTTTCCTTACGCAGAATCCAGTCTCCCTTATAGGCTGTTCGGATACACCTAGAAGTTGTTTTTGCCTTCTGAAAGCAAAAAAATAAATAAATCGGAAGTTAGTTTGTGTGCACAATTTCAAAAACCCTAGTAGTTAGTTTAAAAAGCAAATTCCCTCTTACGATCTGCCGATTCCTAAGAAACCCCAGAAACAGTTTAGTTCTCTCAGATTGTGCAGTAGAGATGCATATTACAGCCTCTGACGATTGCAATCCACCCCCTTCCGTCCCCGAGCCTAGTCTTACAACTATAGTATCAAAAACTCGGATCCCGATTGCACCGATGCGCGAAAGACATGTTCCTGAAACACCAGATCAACTTCAGGCATCTTTCGAAGAAATATTGGATGCTTACACTGAAGCTTGTAAGGCTCATGCATCTGAACCTCCTGATACATTTGCTGATTCTCTTCATGATTTTCAAGTTAAACTTATTAATATAGTTTTAGACTTCAGATTTTTCAAAGCTGTTAATCCTGATATTTATCCCGCGGTAGTAAAGCTTCCGGCTATTAGATCGATGCTTGATTTATTAAATGGTGGATATCATTGTGGGAACCTTTTAGCTGGTTTTATTCTTCGCACATTCGAAACTCTAACTCATCCGGATATTTTCGTACCTGGTCAAGAAGAAGAAGCTACCTTATTTGTTAAATCTCTAGTTGAGCATGGAGCCCTGAACGTATTTGTTTCTACTCTTGATAAGTATTCTGTAGATGCTGTTCATTTCCCAGCAGTTCAAACTATTGCGCAGATGATTTTTCTTAGACCAGAATTAGCAGCAACCGCGGGAAAGAATACCCAACTGATGGATTGGGTGTTTAAAGCACTCAGCTCTCCCATATGGAATGATCTAAAAATGCATGTTCTGGGGTTATTAAATACTCTTTTGATGTCTAGTGTTAAAAATAGACTTGAATTTGGGAAAAAGGATGCTGTAGCTGTTGTAGTAAATGCTCTTTCATCTCTTGAAGAAGATTTTGTCCCGCACGAAGAATACCTGCTGCAGACTTTCTTTAGTTGTTTACTTTTTCTATTAGAATATCCGGACAATATAGTGAGTTTTGCCAAGGCCGGAGGAGTTCAGTCAATGATTGGAATTATTAATCAAGAGGACTTTGGTTATTGTCATGGGTCTGCAATTGTGGCACTTGATATTGCAGTGAAAGCTTGTCAATCTGCTTCTGAGGAATTTGTGAATGATGATTTGGCATTTGACACTGCATTCCATCCTTTCATGGATATGGTAAGTCTCCCCTAATTCTAGTTCCAGGGAAATTGTCTTTTTGGATATGGTATGCATATGTTTTTCAAAGCTTACGTTGCTGGAAGTTTTATCAATGCTAACTGGAAGCGTATGATCATGTATAAGATTGTTCTTGCCTGCAAGTTCTGATGTATATATATTTTTAACATTTACTCTCGTTACTTTCTCAGAATCCGCCAAGCATCTACCATGAGATAGAAGAAATAGAAGAGCATCAAATATCTCTAATCGCATCATTAATTGGTAAGGCAAGCAAATTTTATAGCCTGCATTGAATTCTTTTAATGATTTTTTGTCTGTTGGTTAGTCTTTGAGTGCCTGGATTTCCAGAGATATAGTTGTGTATCTTTAGGATTCTTGTTGGTTTCCTCATGTCTAAGATTTGGCAATCAGTTATTTTCTTGTTATGAGCTATCATCTGGTCTTGTATTCTTATGTATTTTTTGTCTATGTGAAGAACCAATTGTTTAAATACCTTCCTGCTTTCATCTTTCACCAAGATCTGCTTCAAAGTAACATTTAAAATTCACTGACGTCTATCTTATCTTGTTCAGGTGGCGTTGCCAAGACTAAAAAAGATAGCTTGTTAAAAAAGTTTGAGGAGAATGATTTCAAAAGAATCACCTGGCTTATGGAGCTCTATGAACGGTGAGACGCCCTACCTGTTTGGTTGTCTATGTCACGCTCTTCCTTTATCAAAGCTAGAATTTGTATTTTGAATTTATTATCCTTAAATTATTAAAACCACCGGTTCAAGAGATGTCTGACATTTCCTGAAATTCCTTAATATCGGTGCAGATATTCGGGAAAAGTTGAAGCAATGACGAATCATCTGATGAATCATCTCAAAGGCAAACAGGTTGCTCTCTTTGCTTGTTGCTTGTTTCTCCTAATAGCTTTACGTTTATCTGTTTTGAATATCAAATATCTGTTTTGCCTAATTTAATTATAAGTGCATCTTTTTGAAGATTATCTATACATGAGTAGTTGTATTGTATCTTCCACTCGTAGACATAGAAATGCTCTTTTTCGAATTTTTGATGTTGTTGTAATTACAGAATCATACTAGTATGAAACTTTCATTTCCAGAAACGAAAGCAGTCTTACCTGCGTTTCCTTTATATAGAATGTAGTGAATGATTTTCTTTTTATCTTATATATCTTTCTTTTTGACTCTAATGTTTTCCCATTATGAATCTGCAGTCGATTGATGTTATTCTTGGTTATCTTTGGTCGTCCGAGTGAGTGTTTCCATCTACTTCTCTTGATTTGATCTTTATCTGTATAAAGCCACTGCATGTGATATTTAACTTGAGGTTATTTTACTTTGCAGGAATTCTACAATACAAAGTAGAATTAAAAGTCAATTAACTCATCACAACTTGGAGATGAAACATGTGGAGGATTCTCTCTCAGTATGTATTCAATTTAATTTGATCATTCGTGTCAAGTGTCGAGCATTTTGCAAATATGGATGCCTTATTTTACATTCTAATACTCCCTCCGTTTCTAGAAAAAGTAAACGGTAGTAATAAACATTCAGTTAACTAGAACGCCCTGTGGGCTTCCAAACTTGTGCCATTTGTTCAGTTTGTCTTGCTTGTCAACATATGAATGTTTTTAGATGGTAAAACTGTTTTCTGTTTGTTAGGAGTACACTTCCTCATAGGAACTTTTATCTTTCATAACAGGTATATCGAGACAACATTGGCAATGCGGGCGAAACAGTAGAAAGTCCAAAGACAGCGATGGAGGAATGCATTGATTCCCTCAAGGTTATGAAGTGTTATTAGAAGCTAAGTATGAAACCTACTTACCTGCACGTTTTATCTTGATTGCATGACAGGAAAATCCTAACTAGAGGATGGAGCTGGATGTTAAGGACAAGCCGTGTGAAAAAATTCAACGATATAAATTCTACAATTATCTGTTTTACAATGCGAGAGATTTGTATGTGACTTTTTTGTACGAAAATAAAATTTTAAAATCATCTGTTTTTTCTATTTTCCCCTAACCCTCTCAGGCCCGATGGCAATATTTTGGTTTTCCAATTTTTGTTTGCATTTCACTTCCCATATTACAAGCTAGTGGAATTCGTTACAGTTACAGCCTTACAGAGATGCAGCACATCGACTTTCACCAACTAAAGAAAATAAGCAAATAGCTAATGTTTGATTTATTGAGACAATGAACTTCTAAAGTGTTTTTGATGGATCCATAAACTTCTACGAGTTCCCGAAGACAACAGATCCGCTCTTAACTTTTGTATGGTGGACTGGAGACCCTTCATTCAAAATTTCTCCTATTTACTTTGCCCTGGTACTTCCTTAAGGTAAACGTGAAGGTTTGATGCGATAATATAACAGTAAGAGTAGGGTCATTAAGATGAGGTCACTGTACATTTACATAATTCAGCCTTCTTGTCCGTATGCGCGTACTAGCTGCAGCGTTTGTATTCTCATGCTACATTCATTCACCTGTTTTCGCCACATTTTGGTTGTTAAAGCCGTACACGGATTAAAAAGAATCCAACAAGTAACAGAATTTAAAAAAGGAACTATTTATGTACCTGCATATCTGACAATGTAGACAAGAGATCTCTGCATTGATTTAGCAACGCCCATTCTAGCACAGAGACGTTTGCAAGTTCAACCACCAATTTGTTTACCTCTTCTACCTGTTATTGGATAAATGTTGTAAGAAGAAATTCACACATTCCCTGATAAGAGACAGAACATATCTGGCACACTAAGATACAAATTTCCGTAAGTTTTGGCTTAGACTGCTGATGTAATTTATTCTAGCATGTCTGTAATATCAAGATTTTCTTAGCCCTAAAGCTCTTGCAGTTTCATTACATGATAACATGAGGATTTAAGATCTCAGCTTCAAACCACCAGTCATTTCAAGTTAAGTTGAAAATTAGTGTATCAAACAAAGAGTGTTTTCTGCATACTTGCCTTGGATAATAATGAGCAAACTGAGGATGCCATTGCCTGCATAACATCAACTGCTGAACTAATAGCATCTTTC
Organism: Papaver armeniacum; assembly: GCA_023531295.1. Lineage (NCBI taxonomy): Eukaryota > Viridiplantae > Streptophyta > Magnoliopsida > Ranunculales > Papaveraceae > Papaver > Papaver armeniacum. The sequence goes on along the minus strand of JAJJWW010002728.1, from coordinate 7,887 downwards.
AAGTTTTGCATATTGACCTGTCAGAGAGAACATACAAATTTTAATACACCCCACAACCCGTACCATTGTACAGTTTTAGAGTTTGAATAATGCATATAAGTACCTTGGCTCCACAAACAATGGGAAGGCGGAGAGAGCAAGCCCTTATGGACTCGACTACTCCTAGTACAGAATTTGAGTGATTTCTTTCCAAATGTACCCACTCTTCCAAATATGCCATCTGCAGAATTGTTTCAGACGAAAAAAATACTATTCAGGACTAGTAAGCAGAATTATAGTAAAATTGTTCGCTTTTTGACTCTAGAGTAGTAATACGTTGTCACATGTAACTCACTGTTCTATCAATCAAAAAAATCTAGTATAGTCTTAACCCTGACGTTAGTGCAACTTCAGAATATGTAGCAAAAGCCGGTTACCTGTCCCTTGAGAATGTAACTTAGCTTCATACTATGCCTCAGCAAATGTAACCTGATCTTTTTAAGTGTGACAGAGCAGCGCAATTCTGACATAGCTACCCATGCAGTGTATATGCTTTTCTGGTTGGAAACAACTAACTCAGCTTAGAAACAAGACGTTTACTACAACCAGATTAGAAACAAGTAACTCAGCTTTAACTTATGAGAACCGTAAACAAAGTTTGTGTAACTTAAAATCATGCAAAATATTTGTACCTCTGAAGTTAGTTTCTGAGCATAGAATGCAGCATTAGATCTCGCGTTAACAAATCGCCACTGCAAATGCCTATTATACAAAAGCCTCAATTGATGTGCATCAAAAATCCTGTTCGCACCCAGTTTACCTCTCCCTAATGCCCCAATACCACTACTGAAACTAAGACTTGAAGGCATTTTGTTACTCAACTTGTCAGAGGTAACAATGTCCGGGATTGAACTTCTCATCCGCAATGGACTACTACCAGGTCCAGGAATTCTCTTAGAAGAAGAAGACACTGTAGGCGGTGTAACAATTAAACGCTTACTTGGGGACGTGGGTCGAATGGCTACCCTCCGAGGAGGCGACATTGGATTATCCCTTGCTGTGTTCTTCTTTAATAAGTTCACTTTTGGTGAAACAATTTTCCTTGCATCAATTAGAGGCACAAATTTTCTGCAATCTTGAGACGGCAAACTCTTTGCAGTTGAAGAATTACTAGCAGAAGATATACTTTCAGTATCAGATGAAGAGAAAATGTTGTAAGAACACTGTTAGCTGAACTAGTACTACTTTCAATCGAGTCACTAACTCGAATCATTCTTCGCCCGTTACCAAACCCATTACAATCATCATAAACATCCAGTGGATTTAGTACTAGAAATTCATCACAATAATCAAAAGAAACCTTCTCATTACTAATTTCAGATTCAGTAACAAATTTCTTATGTTCCTTGATAGTTGCAGCAATGTCAAGAATGTTAATTGAAGTCATTACTTGACGGGTTCGACTACCCGGCCATCGATGTTGATCAATCAATTTCAAATTCTCTGTTTGATCAATTTTTCTAACTTTTAATGGTGATGGATTTCTTCTAATTCTTTCTGGAGTGGGTTTTCTTGGGTTGTTATGAATCAAATTTGATGGAGTAAATGTTTTGGTTTTACTAACTGGTAATGAAAATGCTTCTCCTTGAAATGAAACGGATAAACTTCTAGTCGAAGTGAAACAAGAAGAAGAAGAAGAAGAAGTAACAGATGGCGCCACCACTCCATTACTAACAAAACCACCATATTTGGTTCTAGAAGCTGGATGTTTTCTTTCTACAGAATGTGATCTCTTTTGAGGATTCATTGAAGTAAATTCAGTTCTTGAAACAACAGGTGAAGGACATCTTCTAGTTCTAGTAGTAGTACTATTAGGAGCTACAGGAGAAGAGGAGGAACAAGAAGATGTAGAAGAAGAAGAAGACATGTACCTAGAAGTGATTACTCTGGCCTTGAAGGGTCTATTTGAAGCAGTACTGTCTCTCTGGGAAATGTCAGCCACCATTGATCTTTCTTGCAGCTGCAAATGTGTGCAAGTGGAGATGAAGAGTGAGACTCAGAGATGAAGTTTAAGAAGGAAACGGTTGGAATATGTGAAAGGTTTGGAGAGACGTTACGTTGGACTGGGAAATTGGAGTTGATGATTCATTTTTGGTTCCGAGTTGACTAAACACCAAAATCAGTACGACTTTCACTATTAAATGATCTGCCATATCTATATGATGACTCTCTATCTCAAAAGTGAAAACATGAAGATTTGTTACCTTTCCAAAGTTTTTTTACTGGGGAGATGGGGTAAAAATATTTGGGAGGATAAGATTTTGAGTTATGTTTTGGATCCTCGGATTGACAGCAGGTGTCCACTGTTATTTCTGTTGGATTTTTATATGCGGATAATTTAATAATCCGTGTGTTATAGTGCTGTGCTCAAAATGATATATTTTCAGTCAGGGCCAAGACTTTAATGCATATAGAGCTCATTTGGTTCAGCCTACTAGACTTGCTTTGTCTTCCGTAAACAGGGGAAATAGGGCCCAAAAAAATCAAACATACAAAGAAAATCTCAGCCTAACATGCAGGGGTGTGCAACGGACGGACGGTTGCGGATTAGGGGTCACCCGCAATCAAACCGGCAAAGTTGCGGATTTGGAAAATTGAACCGTGACCGCCCAATCACCCAAGGATTTCACATCCGCGATCACCAAGAATGCTGCGACCGGATGCGGTTTAACCGCGGATTTAGTCGAAGAAAAAAAAAGTAAACACACAAAACCTAAGTGAGGAAATTTTGGACATGCCATGCTAGGCATTTCATCAAACAACTTGCGTGCATAATAATGAAAAACAAAGTAACTGATTTGGAGTAGAATCAGTATTCAAGGACTAATAGCCGAAAGGAGAATTCCATAATGTAGATATGAACACCATTCAAAAAATCGAAAGATATTTGGACTGAAACTAACATGAAATTGAGCGAAGGGGAACTTCAGTTCGTTTCATTTCAAAGCAAACTCCGTTAGGTTAAATAGCAGAATACATGGCACCGGCTGGAGGCTCATAAGCTTTGTTTTGTCGGGCTTTATTTAACTGGGCTTTATCTTTTTTTGTTATAACCAACGTTAAGTGTGAATCCGCGGATTTACAAAACCAACCGCAACCAAACCGTCAAACCTCAAGCGATTTGAAAACTCACCCGTGTCCGGCCCAAAGACTCTTGCGATTGGTTTTCACCCGCAATTTTGTGGACAGTTGTGGATGAAATCCGCGGTTCCGGATTTTATGCACACCCATACCAAGGATCAATGTGGTCATGAATTTACAAAAATAAAAATAAATGTTAGGTCATTTATAGTTTAGTTAACCCAAAATGTCTTTTAAATTTAAATGGGCTTATGTGAGACCAATTCGCTAGTGTTAAACATCAAACATACAAAAAGCCTAGGGTACACAGCATAGTCATTCTAAAAAAATGCGGATTGAAACACTTATAAAATCGTATTTCTTGAAAATAACACGAATAAATAACTTTTTTTTCCTTGGGAAAGATGTTCCACACATAAGCTATGAAACCTACCAGAAAAACATCTCATATGATTGACCATTTGGGGAAGTTTCAATCAACCAATGGTGTCTATATCCTTGAGAACAAGTTGTGGATTGTATAGGCAGTTTCAATAGTCATCACTTTTAATTTTTTCATTTGTTTGGAATGAATATAGATATATATACTATTCTTTTCATGGGAAAAACCGTTATTAATTGAAAAATTGTAGTACAATATGTTAGCAATATCTTGCTTATCAAAGACATTATTGTTATATTGTCATACTTGCGAATATGTTCTTGCAGGTGCGTGGACATACATTATAATCTTCAAATTCTAAATTCTTTTGTATTTGAGTTGTGTTTTATGTTGATATGTTGACACTGAATTAGCAGGAGATTCTTCGATGATGTCTTACATTGGTGGATGGTGTTTTCTACTTTCCATTGAGACTACTAGTATTGTTGTTTATGATGTTGATAGATGCTTACTATCAGAAACTATGCTTATCGTGGTCAGTGGGTTATCAAACAACCAACAAATTGTGTATAATAGTGATTGGGCTTGTGACAGATCAGATTTCTTTTTTGCTTCTAACTGTTCGGGTTACGACCCGCTTGGTAAGCTCCGACTCACTGATACGCCACTCAAGAAACCACACATTCAAAAATATCAGACCAATTAGATTCTACCAATGCTTATCAATTTATACCAAACTGCTATATAGGCAAGCTTTTGTACTCCAATGATCGTAAAATCCATCAAATGATTCCCATCATTTTACAAGGAGGATACAATATTTCTTGCCATAGTAATTGGATACCAGCCACCATTATAGCTAATGGTCTTCCGAGTAGCCACCGAGGTGGTGGGGTGCCCCAATGGGCCTGACAACATGCACCGTCTCAGATGGGTGAAGAGTGGCAGCGCCAATGTCAAGGTAGACAGATACCAGCCATTACCGACCAGTGTCAATGGTCTTCTAGCATCTACCGAGGTGGTGGGGTGCATCAGCGGGCCTGGAAACTTACAGAACTCTTTCAGGCTCAACCGAATATATTTCTCAGATTATATGAACTGCTCAAAGAGTTAGTAATCATCTCTAGATCGATGATAGGGTGTAGAATACACCCTATTTATTATCTATTGGTTATGCTTTCTTTGCTATTTTTCTAGTAAATTATGTATTTTACGCGTGTTTTTGAGTTATTAGGTACTCTGGAGTCGCACGGACGAAAAGATGGAGAAATCACCCAATTGGAGTAAAAAGGGCAAAATTATCATTTCATGGGCGAACACTATCCGGTGGCCAGTCAAGGTTAAGGGCCAACTCTATTCGGAGGAATACTATCTGGAGCCGACTAAAGGTTAAGGGGCTGCCAACAAGGATGGCCCTTATCTGGGACTAGGGGTTGGCTGAATCCAATTATTACAACCCTAGATCGAGAGTCTCTTTCTCTCATTCATTTCATTCACCTGAAACAGAATTTGAGAAATTAAACCAGCAGCCTCTGCTACTGAAACCGAGAGATATAGAGAAATTGTTCAGAATCGAGACAAAGAAGAAGTGAAGAATTAACGAACTCAAGGGTTTGTGTCAATAGAAGTTGAGGTTTCTAACGAGAGAGAATCAAAGGTTTACTGTGTCGATTTGATGAATCGAGAGGATATCAATGGAGATTTTACAGGGGATGAGTAATTGGTCTTGTTTAGGGTTCACTTTGTTGAGTGTAATGGATCCGTGAATTAACAGATGAGTTCGATGAGAGTTTGAAGATGAAGGTGATTTGTTGTCTTCTGTTGGTATTGAATCAAGAATCGATGGAGATTGAAACGAGCTGTCTCTGTTGTTGTCGATTGAGCAGATGGGTTTAATTGATGATGTTTCTCGCTTGAATTCATCTTTAAGAGCAAGGAATTAAAGGAATCGAAGTTAGGGTTTGCGAAAGTGTTGGTACTGCTGTGTAAACAGGAGAAAGAAGATGGAGGAAAAGGGGATAAATTGAGAGAGAGGAAGAGATTGTTGATTTCAGTACGAATTAAGAGATGGGTCTTGTTCAAATTCATGCTACAACAAGAAGCATAGAGATGGGAGATCGGTGCTCAAATCACAGGGAGGTTCGTGATGCTATGAAGAGATGATGGTTTATGAGAAGTCGGGTGGGATATGAATGTTCTCAATGGTATTGGGGTGAACTTGAATTGCAGGTTGAGGTTTATGAGTTGCTGGTTAAAGAAAGAGTGGAGTGTAAGATGGTAGTGCAAATCAGATGAGTTGGAGCCGAGTTTGTTCTTGAACTCGGGAGATGGAGTCTGGTTAGAATGGGATTCGAGATGTTGAGCTTGAACTGGAACTCGAGAAGTTGGTGGTGATTGTTTGAGACAATGGGTTTCTTTGTGGATTTAGGAAAATATCCTGATAGCCGTTGGTGTTGCAAAATGGCCAAAGTTTTGCGTGGGTTTGGACAGTGGGAAGTCAGGTGAAATGTCGACGATGCTTAGATAAATGTTAGGTTTACGAGTTGGTGGCACCGATGTTGAGCGGTGAGCGGGTCTGAAAATGGAATTACAAATGAGATGAGGTGATGGCTTCGCGGGCATGTCACAATTTCTGCCAGTTTGTTGGTGGTGATATTTAATCAGATGAAGGTGCGGGCTTGAGATAATGAGTGTTTGGTTGCGCTTTGAGATGGATGAATCGTGGTGGTACTGCAATGAGCCGAAATGCACATGGCGCTTGTGGACATGAAGGAACAAGGATTGAATGGTTAGTGGGATTGTACGGATGTAGTTGTTGGTGGTTTTGAAGTCAGTAAATGAGAAGTTAGATGAATGCATGAGATGGCCGAGCAAGTGTGTAGCTCGAGTTGGGATTCTAATGCAGTAAAACTTGATGTTGCAAATCAATTGCAGAATGGATGAATGGCTTTAGTCATGTGCAGTGTTGGAAGTTGATTTTGGTAAATTCTTGAAATTACATGTTGATTTATGAGAATGGGTTCTAATGGGTTGTACACAGCTAAGAATCAAAAGTGTTGTTATGTTACTGTAATGCAAGAGGCTGAGAAGATAATATTGCAAGTGTTTGATGATAGGTGTAGAATACACCTAATTTACTATCTAGTAGTTTATGCTTTCTTTGCTATTTTTCTTGTAAATTATGTATTTTACGCATGTTTTGAGTTTTATAGCTACTATGGAGTCACACGGAGGAAAAGAAGAAGAAATCACCCAATTTGAGCCAAAAGGGCAAAAAGGTCATTTCTGGATTATTGATATATGGAGCTCTGATTAACGTTAAGGGTAACCCTTTTGGGAAGTTTTAAAGACAGATTAATCAAGGTTAAGGGGCCGCTATCCTGCTAGCCCTTATCAAGTGATTTTCTTAAATATAGGCACCCATATGGGGTGGCTTTTATGAGTGGGCGTCTCAATCCAAATTATTACACAACCCTAAAAACGAGAAATTGTTCTCTCGTTGAAGCAGCTTTCTTCTTGTTACTTTGAAACCAGAAAACACTCGAGAAAAGAGGTGAGAAATTGAGTGAAGAAGATCGATTGAGAAGTTGATGTTCGATCTTGTAAGATCTTTGCCATGAAATGCTAGAGTTCGAATAGGGATGCTCTGCAGAGAATCAAAAGACTACAGAGAGAGTTACAACTTGAAGATGGGTTTAAAATCGAGTTGAAAGCGAGAGGAAGAATTTATGAGTCGGTCTCTCGTAAACCCGATAGAACAAGGTGATGCTGATGTTGATCGAGAAATTTGGGTTGCTCTCTCGATTTGGGTTTGAGATTCAATTGAATAGGGGTTTGAGCTGATTTACGATGGGTTGGTGGTGGAGTCGATCGATTCAATTGGCGAGAGGAAGAAAATGGGTGTGGTTTGATGTCACGTCGTGACGGAAGAAGTAGAGAGGATGAATTGGAAGAAATCTCTAGATGGTCTCTTAGAGATGAAGAAGCAGATGTTGGTTCTTTGATTAAATGGGTAAAGAGATCGGTGATGGTCCGAGAACAAGAAGACCCCGGCGCTTGTTGGTGGACTATTATGATTGAATCGATGAAATGGGTCCCCATGTGGTAGTCTCGATGTGAAGCCTGTGGAGATGATTGAATCGGATGAAAGGGGTTGATGAGTTTGGAGCTGCTGTCGCTGAACTCGAGAGGTGCCCCGATGCTTACATTGGTACCGAATTGAAGTCATTCGGGCGCACTTGGGTATGAGCCGAAGCTTGGAAATGGTGAAACTAGATGAATGCTTAGGAATGTCGCGAGAATCGATGAAGTAGAGGCCGAAGAAATTAGCTGGGAAAGCTCTGAAATAAAACGAAACTTCGGCCCCGAATCATCCTTCGCGAGTC